>CAJNOL010000813.1:23204-63980 GCA_905250125.1 Rotaria sordida
CGCAATATTTGAATATTTGTATATTTGACGCAATATTTGAATATTTGAATTCAAAATTCGAGTTTGACATATATGATTTTTTTCTATTACTTTAATTGTTAATTAGATATAACTTTGTGTTGTTAGGTTGTGTTACTGAATAAATTAGATATAAATAAATTTTAAAATTAGATATATTATTTTCTTAATTAGATATAAATTCATCCTTTATTAGATATAAATTTATTTTAAAATTAGATACAGATTGCTATATTTTTAGGTATTAGTTTGTATTTACCCCTTCTAAATTTATCCCCGACGGAACTAAAGAAAATTTTTTTTATTTCTTTTCATCTTAATCAATTTTTTTATTCTATCTTACTCAATACAATTAGAATAACAAACATATGCATTCTGTACTTCATGATTTATTTGTATGATAGACTGTATGTTAGATAAATTCTACCAGTTATGAGAAGGTAAATGTAAATAAGAGTAATATAGGCGAAAAATATTGCATAAACGAAAAGGCAGTGAGTCATGAAAAGCGAAAAAGAAAAAGGCTATGGAACATGATCGGACGCTCTTTATGTGTTAGCGTCCAATGTGAAATTACGTCCAATCTGGAATTCCACATTGAACGGATATTTAATCAGGCCAATGTCGGATTGAAGGATCAGAATACGTCCAATCTGAGATTCGCCTAGAAATAGTAGGCGAATCTTAGATTGACCTAGGCCAATGTAGAATTGAAAATAGCATACGGCCAATCTCACATTCGCCTAGGCCAATCTCAGATTCGTTTAGGCCAATCTTACATGAGAAATTAAGTGTACCGTATTCAGTATGGAGGCATCATTTTGTCCATGTAATTTATCAAATAAAAACTGGAGTGGGAAAATATAAATAGACTAAAGTTATTGTTTATGCTAAAAAGGAGTTAATTCATACATTGTTCATATTCTCGTTTGTTCAACTTTATACATTATAATTAATTAAAACTTGGTGTCTGAGCCATAATAATGAACACCAATACATTAACAAATATAATTGTTGATGGACAAGCTACGATTGTAAACAGTACTGATGTAGTTATTGATGATGGTGAAGGCGACCAGGTTTCGAACGAAGAAAAAACATTTTATTCTAAGTTAAACATGTATAAAAAAAGTTTAAAGTATTCCGAAAAAATAATGATATCATTTGATTATTATCAAAAAACAATTCATTGTTTAAAACAACCTAAAAGTGGTAAAGCAATTGGTATTGATACTAAATTTCATTTTTGGTGCAAGAAAAATTTTAAAATTGATATCACTTCAGGAATTGAAATTTTATGTTCAACGAAGAATGGTCGTCGAATTGTTGTTATTGAATCATATTTTGCTATTTTGAAAGATATTCATAAAAAAACTGGTCATGGCGCTCGTGATAAAATGGGCCACGAGATGAACGAACATTATTATTGGATCCCGGCTCAAGTTATTGATATATTTTTACAGTGTTGTACATCTTGCATAGTTAGAAAATCTGTTAAACTACCTGTTACACGAACAGCTATTATATCGGTCGGCTTCTTAACCCGTCTTCAAATTGATCTCATAGATTTTCGTACACGACCAGATAAAGAATTTCAATGGATTCTCCATTGTCGTGATCATTACTCAAAATATTCTTGGGGTTATCCATTAGTATCAAAGGAAGCTCAACGTGTTGCTGATCATCTTTTAACATTATTTTAACAATTTGGGCCTTGCAAAATTTTACAATCGGACAATGGCTGTGAGTTCACGGTCAATGTCATTAAAAATCTTACAAACGTTTGGCCTGGATTGATCATAATAAATGGAAGACCTCGACACCACGAGAGCCAGGGGCTAGTCGAGAGAGGAAATTCAACTTTATGTAAAATATTAAGTGTACATTTTTGAGGATAATGACAAGCTACAATAGAAATATGTTCAAAGTTAGATAAATGATCATTTGTGGATCACGCTATAAAATAGTCTTATTTGAAATGACTTGATGATGGTGAAATCTTCTCTTAACGGTTCAATAAAATTTTCTTCAGGCTACAAATTGATATAATTATTTTTCCTTCATTATATTCAACTTATCGTATTATTATTTTTCTCATTTTTTGAATATATACTATTCGTTCATGTTTCTAAATCCAATAAGTGCATACAAAAAGAAAAACATTATTGTAACATTTGAATAATTCGTTATCTAAATCAGAAATACACAGATAACAGACTTTGACTAATCAAATTCAATCAAATGAAATAAACTAGATAAATGTTTTTGTTTTAATAATCTGAACTCTGGAAAACTTCATAATATACTTTAAAATATCCATACAAATACTATTTTTTCATGTGACGTTTAGTTTATATCTGATATTTATACATGATTCATATATATTCATTATTTTTTATTCCATCAATTTTTATTTTTGTATGATAATCCAATATCATGCGATGAAGACGTTGTTCAGGTTTCGAAGGTATATAAAATGCATAAAGAATATGATAGGAAGATACATAATGACAAATAAGAAGTAAAATTTCATCTGGTAAATCAAGTAAACAAGTTATACGGTGTAATAATGATTCAAGACAATTTCAAGAATCGTTTTCAATGTATCAATCGATTATTTTTTTTTTCATCTTTTGTTGATACAATTGTTCATCATACGAATAATGAAAATAAAATATGATTGGTAAAAAAATCATATGATAAAGAGTTCAAACATTCTGAAAAAGTAATTTCCTTTCGTGCTAAGAATTTCTAACATCTTTTGAGATCGTTTGTTATAATAATAATAATAAGGATAGATCTTATAGATTTTATTCATAGACGAATCTTTTCTTTGGTTATTTATCGAACTTTAATATGTTATTAAGACAGATTTGAAATTTTTCATTCTAGATAAATATAAAAGCGTTATTAGATGCTGGTAGATTTTTCGAATACTTAGTCATTAATGTTATAATAGTTTAAAGTTATTCTTTGAAAGAAAAGAATAAAGAGAAAAAAAACAATTTATTTTAACCTAATATAAAAAAATCATTTCTGAAATTAAACTACATACAAGAAAAAACATCGAATGTCTAATTGTGATTTATTTTATAAAACACATTTATTGGTACATTAAATACCAATTCAGATAATTTTATTTCAATATTTAAACAATCAAAATCACTAATCAAACAGGGTGTAGATGTGGATGTTGGCGTGATTTTGAAAAGGTGACTGACACCCACACCCAACATACAAAAATAGAATTTTTTATGTCAACTTCGTGTATGCATTCTATTAATTTTTCAAACTATTGCTTCATGGCTTATTATGTTAGCTATAACACGAAAATGTTCAGTACCGAAAAGTTAATCGCTTAAAAAAAAATTAAAATAAATATGAAGTCTATTGAAAGATTAATAAATAATTCTTGTAATCGAAACATGATTTTCGTTTTTGTTTAACATTTGATATAACAGTTATTTATACGCAGATTATGGAAGTGTGGAAATCTAGTCTTAATTTTGATTAATGAGTATATCCTTCAATAACACTAAAATGTAGTCGGTAGAAAAAAAAACAACTTTCAATGATTGTGGTAGCAAGAAATAATATTTCAGTATTCTTCATATATTTTCTATGCTTTCGATTACATTCTATTGCTATATCCATCAATGAAATAGTCATTTAATTCTCTATGAGTGTATCAAAAAGACAAAAAAAAACATTTCTGAAGGACTTCAGCCGACTGCAACCCTTATCAGTTGCTTTTATTGAGTACGTTGTACTGCTCTTTAGTGACGCGACCTTTTTTTGCGCATTAAGTTAAAAATATCTTATACAATGAGTCATGTTCGATATCAATAACGATAAAAAAAGAAAAGAAGAACGAAAGTAATTTTGTATAGGTTTGCATTAAATCTATCATAGAAAAAAAAAATTTTCATTGCATTATGCATGACTACATTGATCGAAAATCAAATATGTATTGATGGAGTGTACACAGTTTGATATGTTTCAAAAAATATTTCTTCTACTGTTCTTTGTCTGTACTCTTTTTTCTATTTTTTGAGATATCTTCTTTTTATTAGACGTACACAATTGTATTTCTTCTCTTTACGACTTTTTTTCTACTATGTACTCAATGAGTCTGTATCATGTGACACATCAAGCAGTATCATAAATGCGTATGTGTAGCTACTAATTTTTTCCTTGTATGCCCTTAGTAAACTCATATTTGTATGACGCATAAAATATAGAAACAAAATGTCATAAGACATACTAATGCGTCAAACGCAAAAGATTATTTTATTTTTTGATGTATACTGACAATCATATTAGAATTCTCATCAAATATGGCTGTCTTAACAAAATTTCAAAATAACGGAAAATGTCTCGAACAGTTACCTAATGAAATTTTTATCGAAATTTTTCAATATCTAAACGGTACAGACATTATCTATGGATTTTCACAATTAAATACTCGTTTTCAATGTTTACTTATCAAATGGGTTAATAAATTTGATTTTAAGTCTATAACTAAAGATAAATTTTATTATGTTATTCAACATCATGATATGCATCGATGGCGATCGTTGCGTCTTTGTGATAATGATAAAGCACCAGGACAAACAAGACTCTTTTGTCAATTATTTCCACTTGCTGAAAATGTTTCTCAATTAGAATCACTTTCAATTTTGAATATGAAGCCGACATTTGCAACGAATGTTCTATCACAATTGGTATCATTTAATAATCTTATTTCATTAACAATTACAACAATTTGTGGAGAAGATATTCAATTATTTGAATTGCCCTCATTAAAACGACTTGTTGTTACTGGATGTAAACACAATGATTGGATAAAAGTAACTAAAGCAAAAAAGATGAGAGATTCTTTAAAATTAAATTAAAATATTATTTTTATTTTAGAAATTTCATTCTTTGAAAATTCTTGAATATACTATAAACTATATGTGTCATTATAATTGTATTTTAACATTACCAGAAACATTACAACAATTGAAATTGTTCTATAATGAAACGAGAGATGGAAAAGATTTACGAATTTCACTTTGTAAAATGTCACAATTAAATAAACTTGCTTTATATGATCAAGGATATTATAGTCCATTACCAGATGGTAGAAAATGGGAAGAACTTATAAAATTATCATTACCTTTACTCAAAACTTTTCAATTTTGTTTTCATTTTGTTTGTTATCCTAATGAGTCATATGACACAAATCAAGCAATGGCTTCGTTTTCTACATCGTTCTACACTGAGGAAAAATGTTGGTTTGTTCGATGTGACTCCAATTATTTATATGCTGCAGAGGGCGTTATTTATACATTACCTTTTGCATTTTCACAAATGCGAATTGATATTAAATCATACGATATGAGCGTATCAACTTTAGTTACAAATAATATTGATACAACAAAATATGATTCATATGATAGAATTCATACACTACTATTTAGTACAACATGTGAAATACCACATCGAAATTTTCTTATATCAAATATTGTTCGATTAGTTCTCAAAGATGACCTTCCTAGAAGTTGGTATTCTCTATTAAAAAATTTACGTTATCTAGAATTTCAACAATATGTATGTATGTCAACAAATGATTTTGCAGATTTTCTTGAATATGCAGTTCAACTTCAATCATTAACATTATTAACTCCTGCTTTAATACAATTAACAGATTCATTTAAAAATAAGATTGTTTGTGATCAATTATCTAAACGAATTCAATCATTAACTATATCTGACTGTTTATCAGATTCGAATAGTTATCAAGCACTAACAAATCCAGACCTTCTTTCCAATATTGTTAGCATATTTCGTAAAACATGCAAACATTTATCATTAAATCTGGTATCATTTCCTAAAACAACTCGACCAATTTTCCGAAATATGCAACAATTACACAGTTTACACATATATTATCCTACTTGGCGTGATAAGTCATATAATACTGCAATAACTTGGTTTCAACAATGTGTATATGACATTGATGCTTCGGATTTTATATATACACCAGATGATGCTAATTTTTATGTATGGATTAAAAATTGAACATATTATATTACAATACAAAAAAATTTTTCAAATTATTTTTATGAGTGTGGTATGGGGTGTGAGTGTGGGTGTGGATGTGGTTGTGGATGTGGTTGTAAATCAATGGAAAACAGACCGACCTATATATTTCTATTATACAAATCAAGCTGCTGTGCTTAACTTTTGCTTTTCAGCAATCGATTTTCTGTCGAAAATTAAATAGAATAATTTATAAATATACTTGAATTAAAGTAATTAAAGAAATACTGAATTAATTTCGCCAACGTATTTAGTGTTATTTATTAAAATATTGAAACACTCATCAGGGCTTTGCATTAGAATAGAAGCAAAAAAGCAGAAAAACCTAAAACCAAAGGATTAACAAGTGAAATCGAAGTACTTTTTGAAAAAAAAAACGAATAATTTTAATAAATGGAAAAGAGGAGGGGCGAGCTTCACTGTGTGTCATATTCAGTTAGCAATTGATCTTGGGTGTGGGTGTAGAAGTGTGGTACAATTTTATTGAATAGAAAAATGTCGTACAGGTTGATTTTCTCTGTCGACGGCGTAGAGATTGCTATGACAATGGAAAGACAAACACGTGGGATTATTCAACTGAACATCTTTACCCAGAATGACAGTGCCTTGTTGTACTTATTGAGGCCCACGAATTACTCGATGATTTTACGGATCTGTTACATAGATGCCACAATTGTGTCGAAAAAAGGCTCATTGTCTTGATATTCAGCAACGACAATGCCTTCGGCTACATCTTTATTTCATTTTACAACACGATAATTCTGGTTGTCTGCAACCGCTCGACAAAGATGTAGTCCGGTCCATTTAGTTGATTCAGATCAACACTTCGGCCATTTCCACCAGCTGCGAGGGTTGTATTTTTCATGTCCCGTCCTAGTTCATACCGTCTTAATGTTTTCCGACGTCAGAGACCTAGAGATATCTCCGATAATCCATGGCCAATCCTCAACAATCGATGTTGCTGATAAGAATTTCGCTTTGTGTCGTTCTACTACGACGAGATCATTCGTCTCTTTGTCAATGAATGCATCAGTTGGAGGATCCAATTGGTATGGTTGACTTCCAGTCAAGATTTCATCAGCTACGACTTGTTCATTCGTATCGCTCATCTTCCGTTGGATAATACAATGATTGTAGCGATCAACGAAGGAACTATGAAGATTGTTTAGTTGATTAGTTTCATTACCTTCAGCAACAGTCATTCCATTATGTGACCATCGTGCATTGAGAGGAATATTTGGAATGACTATAATGAGCAAAAACAATAACAAAAAGAGTAAAGAAAAAGTTCTTGTAAAGCTCGTTTTTCATCAGAATAGAAGAGACAGAGATGAAGAAAATTTTTGAAAATAGGGAATTTCTTATGAACATATAAGAAAGAATAATGATGATGAATTTTCGATGAAGAAATAAAAAAGCTTACAGCATAGAAAACGAATGACATGTCAATACTCCTCAACTTTCATAGAACAAAAAAAGAAAAGGTTAATAATCAAAAAAATGAAAATGTCTCCCTTTCGTAAGTCGTATACAAATTGTAAATTAATAGAAATACATGCATTCACTTTTTTTTATATAGTCACATTCTATCACAACCATCATATTTCTTCAGATCCTCATCATTGATTCTGTCTGCATTTTCTTGGTTTCTTCTCTAGCAGAAAGAAATTAGCGTCAAAAGATAAAAACATATTGCTGTTGTTATATCAGAAGCGGAGAAGAATTCTACGAGTCTTTTTTTCGTCGAGAAAGTAAAAATTGCAAAAGATTATACAATAAAGAACAATAAGTAGACTTTGATAATCCTTCGAAAAAGAACAAGAATGTCATTTTCATTTGAATAGAGTAGAAAGAAGAAGGTTTTATGAATTGGAGAACAAACTTCCAAAGTAATGATGATGATGTTACAAACAGAGAAGGAAAAAATGAATAGAATAAAGAATAAAAGTGACATGAAAGAGAATTTTGAGAAAAAGTTTTGGAGACACAGACAAATGATCTTTTGCTCTTATTGTTAGTAATCGAAGGTTTGAGATGATAATGTAAGAGAATAGAAAAATAATGACCAATGATATTCAAGAGGAAAAATTGTATTTGTCATCAATAGAGAAAAAAAACATGAGTAGAGAATATGACAAGAATTTGAGAAGGAAATGAAAAGTTTTTCTGTAGTGCAAATCAAATATCTTTCGTTCGAATAGAAGAGGAATAGATACAAGGAAAAAAAATCAATTATTATTATTATTATATTCTATATTACAAAAAATAGAAGAATATAAATTTAAGTTTTTCTTCAAAAGATGAGTAACTTTATCCATTTTAAAATAATAAATTTTATTATCGATTTCATACACTTAATACCAATAGAATTATAACGAAACAGAGAAATTTTAACACACCGACACCCTCTTATCTAGATTTTGTAATATTGAACTATGTGTTTAATATGCGTATCGAGTTTATTTATTTAAAGATAATCTGTCAATACATGTTTATTTATACATAAGCTTCATTTGATATTCGATAGTTTTTAGATTGTCGTTTAACATCAATTATATATTTAGCACGCAACTATAATATGTTATTTACAGTCACATTCTCCTCAAGGCCAGATAAAATATTATTCTCTCAATTACTGATTGATTCTTGTAAGTATACAAAAAAATTAGAGATTATCAATATAAATATTATTGATTTTAATATACTTATCTACAAAAATCTTCTGAAAACAATCTGAGCAATATAACTATTCAAAGATCATTTTCTATTTTACGATAATTAAAAATTGTTGAAAAAAAAAATAAATTTGATTTATAAATAGAAAAATAAAAAGATAAATTTTAGTTTGTAATTCGTTTTTGTTGGTATAATGGTGATATTAACAGTGACAACATTCAAATGTTAATAAAGTTGATTATTACATGATAACATATATAAGTAAAAAATAATCATCTGATCATGTGAAATGTAATTTAGATTAGAGAAATTTGAAAGAGAATATTTTAATTAAATTATATGCGAGAATTTTTTGAATAAAATTCTTTACAGAACATAAGATACATTATGTTTTATTTACTTTATTAGAAAAAAAATTCTACAAAGACTTTTACAAGAAAAAAAAAGAATGTACTTTAACGCGCTGATAATTGTTAAAAATATGAATAAATATTTCGACATTTTTTATATTTATTATACCATCCCTTGTTTCAATTACAGTAAGATGTTGAATATTTTTGAATAAGTCGCTATTTTCAAACATAAAGTTAACGAGATCAGTTCTAAAAGATAAACCTAAAAGATAGTTGAGATTTTTATTATTAGTACTCTACGCAAAGATATTAGATTTGATGTTTTACCTTCCCACTTGTTAAGCTCTAATTTCGTTAAATTCGTCGTGCTACTAAGTAATTGGATCATAAAATCTTGTGGCAGATAGCTCTTAATAGTCAATGATTGTAATTCCGATAATGACACTATTTTATTTAAAAATATCCAAATCGAGTGATACTCGTCTGGTGTCAGACGATTATGAATAATACGACAACATCCACTATCACTGTCACTTTCACATTCGTTGCTTGCAAACCGTAATGGATAAATTACAAACATTCGAAAATACAAATGATGATAAATCTGCATCGAGCCATCGAAAAGTATTACTGAAATATAGTTTTAATGTTTCTACATGATCATATCTATTGAAAACTCCAGGAGATGATGATAATAACTTTTCATCGAAAGATAATGTTAATTGTTTTTTCATATATGGCATTGTATAAAGTTTGTCATAATCAAAAGCAACAAACCTAAATAAATATCAAACTTATAATTCAAAAGTAAAGATGTCATGTTTTGTGCTTCACAAAACCTTTTGGTAAGAATTAAAAGATAGATTTGTATATTATTGATTTAAGATAGTGTGAAAAAAAAAGGGAAATAGTTACATTATCATGAAGAATTTGATTTCAAATATGTACCCACACTAGACTCAATTATTCATTTTGAAAATTTAAGAATCGAAGATATTATCAAAACTTGAGATCCAAATATAGGTGCATGCAACCAGTACAAACCTCAACAAGTACTATAATAGGAAGTATCAAACTACCCTTTAATATGAAAGATAGGCTTTCCTTAGAGCTTTGTAATATTGTGAAAAAAAAACGCCTATAATTTATTACATGGAGTTAAAATATCATAAATTGATTATCTTATGCTAGAAACAAAATTTTGTGAAGATTACATACAAAAAAAATAAAAGGCTTTTAATAAAAATGAGTAAATGGACAATTTTATCACTAAACTACAATAGACAATATTTATGCTATTTTGATTCTTTCTAATGAAGTTTGGATGTTTTTTTCGATTAGACTGAAAATATTGACAAATCTTATTTATCATATAAAAGAACCATTCAATTTTTTTTCCTGTTCTTATGATTTATTGAGTCTTGTAATGATTGAATACATGCTTGTTGCTAGCGTCAGATTTTTTTTCAATAGCTACAATTATAGAATGTTTAGAAAATGGTTGATTAAATGATTTGTAACTTAGAAAAATAAGATCGACTTGAGGTGAAAGTTTGACCGAAAACAAAAAGAAAAAACATTGGGTTTTTAAGTGATGGATTGAACATGATTAGATTTATTTCTGTCATTTTAAGGGAATAGTGTTTGGAGTAGCGCTTTCTGTCAGAGTACATCGAGTTCTAATTTGGATAAAATTGAATGATGAGTCTGAGTGTATTTTTTCTTTAAAAAGCTTAATTAACCGTGATTACTTAGCGATCAATCTGAAATTTTTTCGCTCAATTCGTAATTAATCAAGATGTAGGTGTGGGTATGGAGTGAGTGTGCTCTGAACCCACCCACATCCACACGCACACACACACAATAGATGTAATGTAGTTATCGCTGATATGTTACTATATTTATCATACATTAAATGCATTATAAGAAGTAGCAGGATATTTAGACTAATGTAAGTTGAAATTTATTGAAACTTTGTTGAGCTTGTCTTTTATTAAACAACATTGTTGATGTATTTTAATTAAACTCAATTAAGAAATCAGGATTTAGTTGTTTCTACAGGAAAAAACAGCAAATTCTTGCAGGACTCTGATCATATCTGTCAAGGATCTGGCGCTGAAACATCAAAGATTTTCCCTTGGGTTTGATCAATTTTTGATCATTTTAGCTCAATATGTTCATCAATGTTTTATACAGCGCTTGATTTTTCTTGTTTCATCAAAGGTCGCAGCTAGAAAAGTTTTGTCAAAGTTATTGAACCAAGGTTTCATGATATAAGACATGTATTCTTTTCTTCAACAAAAAAACTTGAAAACTGATGGTGAATGCTGACATCTTTCATCATTGATGGCTATTTACTGACATACATAAATGCTTTAGTTCTTCTTCTGGATGTATCATAACTGTATGTTTCGTCATGCTGACAAATCGAGCACATTACTAACGTACGCATAGTATTTTGTGTGAAGGAAAGAAAAGAAAAATGCATCGTCATAGCTATAGTGCAGAATAGAAAGAATATATACACCCGTACAAGGCAAACCATCATTTACACTTCTCTACACCTGATTGTACTTCAAAATGTCGACTGCAACTTATAAGAATGTATTACTCGTCGGTGGTGCTGGTGACTTGGGCAAACATATTCTGTCAGCTCTACTCGCCGATTCCAGCTTCAATGTTACCGTTCTTTCACGCACAAATTCGAATTCTAATTTTCCAAAAAATACCACAGTGATCAAAATCGATTATTCGGACCAGGCTGCGCTCACCAAAGCGCTTGCCAATCAAGATGTGGTCATTTCTGCCGTTGGCGGTACCAGCATTTTTGAAGGCTTTGACCAAATTCTAATTCAAGCTGCAATAAATGCGCAAGTAAAATGGTTCATTCCATCGGAGTTCACTGCTGATACTAGTCATCCAACCTTTTCGTCTCTACCTTTTATTGCTTCTAAAGTCGCCACCATCGAATTACTCAAAAAAAATCAGTCACGAATTGCTCATACCTTCATTACAACCGGTGGCTTTCTCGATTGGGGTTTTGACAATGGCTTTCTTGGTTTCGATATCGCCAATCGCACAGCTACTCTCTACGATGAAGGTAAACATCCGATTTCCGGCACTACTCTACCAACGATTGGTAGAGCTGTTGTTGCCGTTCTTCATCATCCTGAATTGACACAGAACAAGCGTATCTACATTGCTGATGCCACATTCACACAACAAGAAGCGTTGGCATTGTTCGAAAAGTATACAAAAACGAAATGGTCAGTAAAGCAAGTCCACACTGAAGACTCATACAAACAAGGAGCAGAATCCTATGCCAAAGGTGATTTCAACGATGGAATTCGTGCATATATCATGGCTGTAGTATACAGTGGACAAGGTGCATCTCAATTCGACAACAAAACAAGTAATAGGGATTTGGAATTGAAAACAGTTCCCCTGGAACAAATTGTCAAAGAAGCCGTTGAACGAAACAAAACTGTTCATTAACTGTTCTTCTAGCACTCACATAATTTTTTAGTTTGTAAAATAAAATTTTATTCACGTGACAAAAAAAACCAAAATAAAAAGAACTTCTTTTCTAAGAAATCATATGTAGAGAATCAAACGTAATCGTAATTGCATAAATGAAATGCAATGTCTGAAAGTATCTACCGAAACATTCATGTTTGTTCTTGCACTACTCGAACTTGTCAATGTGTTCATTAAAAGAAAATCCGATTAGTGCAAATGCAAAACACCTACAAACGAGAGTTGACTATGTTAATCGAAAGAACTCTGATAAGTACATCTATGGACAAACAGAATATGTCTAATTGCATGTTGATCGTCTAAACGAAGAGAAGAAAAATTGTAAAGAATTCAAAAAAATCAATGTTACAAAAACAAAGAAATATGCAAGTGCAAATTGGACCAAAAGGACGTAGCTTTACGCTCGGCATGAAAGTAAGCATTTGTTCCTTGATTCCTTTTCGATGAAAAAATGGTATAGATAACGGTGCGAAATTTTTCAAATATTCCATCACCATATTTCATTTTATTAATTGTTTTCGCGTTTATATTGATATTCTTCGAAAGAATTTTATCATAATGAAATAGCTGCCAAAAATGTTTATGTCAAGAGATACACCGATATGACATGCTATCACCAGTATGTAACATCATCCTTGCATTATTTCACTCCTACTTCATATCAACCTTGTATCTTTACGTAATACTTTCATAGTGTTCAATACTCTTTCAATACCTTTGTAACCGCTGCGCTGTTCATTGCATATATGCTCATTGTTCTATTTTCATTTCGAGAAATTACCGCATCAAACAGATGCAAGGATAAATCATTGAGAAGGGGAGAAAGAGAAGAGAACAATCGAGAATATTCTCAATGGATATTGCGCAGTATGAAGGATACAACTCACTGGAGGTTACACATCTGTCTTAGATGGTATATATATGTTGATCTACAAGTCATATAGAGAGAGTATGTCCTATATACACAGTTAGATATATATATTAATGTGTGTTAATATCAAGAGAGAAATAAAATCACGTACATTAAGTACCGGAATTGAGCTTGAAGAAATGATAAACAAAACCAGGTCTTAAAATATGTGATTCAACAATGCGGCCACTCATCTTTCTACATCGCATCCTTCGCTTATTATCAATTTTTCGTTACAACATTGTTGGTCAACACCGACCTGTTCTAAAACGTTTTTGAAAACAGAAGAAATGAAAGGAACTTCACTATCTAGATACCCAAATCATCAGAGATTTTTCTCTTAAAATACACATTAACCAATAAAACTGTCTGATGTTCTGAATAGCCAATACCAAGAACACGAAATAACAAATGAAGTCAGCTGACGTCATCTATTATATTTGGTAAATATACCGAAATAAAAGCAGTCATACTAGCAACAGGAATGCCTAGACACAAGTCTTTGGCGCAGGGTGTGGTTGTGGGTGTGCTCGTAATTAATATTATACCCACGTTCACACTTTTAGATTGACTGTAACGTATGTTTGGCAATGATTCTGTGATGATATTGAATACAGATAGGAGAAAAAAAAAGGTAAATTACATTTAGAAAACAAAAACTTATCTTTTTATCATATCGAATTCAAACGATATCCAAACTAACTTTTCTAACTGTTTATTCCAATAATGAATTAGCTCGCTTCAATAACACAAATCAAAACAAACTCGTTTACAGAAAATCCCACTATTTAGCACGCTGATACTGCGGTGGCCAAGCTAATTCTTTCACTCCTAACTCTTTAGCTGCTTTTAATGGAAAATGTGGATCTCTCAAATACTCTCTTGCCATCAAGACTAGATCACCATATTTCTGTTCAACAATTTCATTTGCTTGCTTTGCTTCAACTATAAGTCCAACAGGTGCTGTCATTATTTTGATTCCATACTTTGACTTTTTAATTGCTTCACTAAATGAAACTTGGTAACCTGGTTTCAGTGGTAGTGGAAGTTGTTGGGATGATGAGTTACCACCTGAACTTGTATCAACAATATCGACACCAAGCTCAATAAGCTGAGGGATTAGACGAAGAGTATCGTCCATTGTCCAACCTTCACTGCCGACCCATTCATCGCAGGATAAACGAACTGAAAGAGGTTTCGTTAAGGGCCATGTTTGACGAACGAGTGATATGAGTTCAAGTAGAAGACGAACTCGATTTTCAAACGTGCCTCCTATAAAAACGGAAATAGGAAAACGAGTGTTACTTTAATTTTTGAAAATTATACATCGGATAAAAACAAACTGCGTATCCGTGGGAAATGGGTCTTGCATAAAAAACCTAGTTTGAAAACTCACCATACTGATCTTTTCTTTTGTTTGACGTTGGACTGAGAAATTCTGTCAAAAGATAACCATGTGCAGCATGTATTTCTAAAAAATCGAAACCGCATTTGTCTGATCTCTCGACACTTTTGATGAAATCCTGTTTAAATTGTTCAATTTGCTCGAGACTCATTTCCTTTGGAACGCAGTAGTTTTCAGCAAATGGTAAGGGACTTGGAGCCATAACATCATCTGGCCATCCACCCTCTTCTTTTGTTACATAAGCAGGTTGACTACGATCACCAGGCGTTTGATGGAAAGGAGCTTTCATTGAAGCTTTACGTCCAGCATGAGCAAGTTGGATGCCGGCAGCACAGTTTTGAGAGTGAATGAATTGCACGATTCTAAGAGAAAGAAGACAATCAAATTCAAGACTGACAAGTATATCTTTGATATAGCAGTTGATTTTTTTCAAACTTGGTAAAAATTCCAAAACATTCTTAGAATCTACTTTTTTGTTGAAACTTCTAGATGATCTGAAGCAGTGGAACAATATGATACGAGGATGAAGTTTGGTGGAGAAAGATCGACCGATTCAACATGGATGTTCGTAGAAATCCGCTAATGACCTGAAATTCTCACCGCTTAGTCATTTCCATTTGTTCGTCCATCCATAATCCAGCATCATACGGTGAGATTCTTCCATTTGGTTGTACAGCTGTTGCTTCTTGTATAACAAGAGCCGCACCTCCCACAGCAAATTGACCCAAATGAACGAGATGCCAATCGTTGAGAAAACCATTTTGAGATGAATACATACACATAGGCGAAACAGCCAGACGATTTTTTAAAGTGAGTGAACGTATTTTTAATGGGCGAAATAATGCTGGTAAAGTGCTACTGTCCGTCTGTGGAAGAGTACCGACAGATGGACATTTGTCAGTATAAGGCCATGGAAGAACGGAGTTTGTTGAAGAAGTCATTACAAAGACTAGTCTAAAAGTTTATATTTCAATTTTCAAAGAAGTTATTTTAAAAATATTGCATTATTATAATGAATAAAGTTCTTTCAGCGCCCAAGCAAACCTGAAGACAACTCGTTACACGAGATAGTTCGAAACATACAACATCTTCAATGAAATTGGTAAACCATTAGCGCTATTCACTTTGAATGAAAAAGTAACATATTGCGCTAATTAGACTACACTTTTCTTGTTCGATAAAATAGCATTTTGAATTTCATTATTCTGAAATACCACGCCATCTATAGTTTCATTTTCTCACTAAAGGAAAAGATGACTCATTCCTGTGTTTATATCAATGAAAAGTGAATAGGTGAACAAAAGCCACTTGCATTTTCTATACTTTCTTGAAAATATTTGAATAAAACTAAAACATTTTTCTGAGTTTTAATAAAAAGGCATTGGTTAAGCAGATGTTCCACCGTAAATGAGCTATACATTAAAGTTGGTGTTTCTTTCAACAGAAAAAGTGTTCCTCTCATAATTGATAATAACGTATAGAGACACCATTAATATCAAGCTAGAGTGTATAGATTACTAACAGTAACTAAAAGAGATGCTACTGCAGTTTAGTCACACCGTCAATGATATATATGTACAGAACGAGAAAAAAATTGACTTACCGACGCATAACCAGTAAGTAAATGAAAGAAAATGAGACATGTAGATGTCATATGAGAACGAAAGACTTTTATTAAGAAAAAAAAAACATAGAACACAACTATTGAACAGGATAATTTTCGGAAATTTGTAATAGTAAATTTTTTAATGGTTTATCGTCAAAATCTTGGCACCAAACGAATTTCTCTATATGAATTGGTAGTAAAGATCCTAGGATTCCATCTTGTTTTTTTTTTGTTTTCGTTTTAAATGGATTCACGTATTCTCAATATTTTGTGTACGAAAGTGTGTTACAGGAACAATAAAATGAAGTGAGTGGTTGACTGTTTTATGAGTGTAATTAGGATTATTTCTTAAACCTGTATACGCTTTCCATTCATCTGAATGGATAGTAGTGCCTACAAAAAATTTGTTGTTGATGTTAATGCATGCAATTTTCTAGTATTTATGTTGTCGATATCTTCGATATTTATGTTAATATCCATTATTAAGATGATTTTATAGTAAATTAGAATTGATAAATTTATGAGAGAAGTGCAGTGAAAACACTAGCTTTATATATGAATATTTTTTATTTAATGCAAATTTAATTTCTTTTGAAAAACCCACTTATTACTTTATTATTGATAGAAATTATAATTTATGTGTTACTAATATGTGACTCTTTTTTATTCATCTTCCTCATATTACATCAAAGAGTTATACTATTTTATTTAAAAAAATCATCTTAATTAATGGAGCGATATGTGCTTCATAAAATATCGATACAGTGTTCTCATATGACATCTATATATCTTATTTTCTTTAATTTATTGAATGGATATGTATTAACCAGTCAATTTTTTTCTCGTTCTGTACATATATATCATTGACGGTGTAACTAAACTGCAGTAGCACTCTAGAAGAAATACAAGAGAGTTACAAACAACATTTCAGTACCAATCTGTTCACAAAAACATGTTTCCGTTAATCGTGGAGGATATTCGACGCTATCGAATGCAGTAACTTCTCTCATCGAAATGTTATTTGTAACTCTCTTGTATTTCTTTTAGTTACTGTTACTAATCTATACACTCTAGCTTGATGTTGATATTGTCTTCATACATTATTATCAATTATGAGAGGAACACTTTTTCTATTGAAAGAAACACCAACTTTAATGTATAGCTCATTTACGGTGGAATACCTGCTTAACCAATTCCAATAAAAGAAATAATTACGTTAGTATCAGAAAATTTCATGCTTGCTCCTAATGTCAGAAAACGTCTGATCGTATTGAAGTCTAGTGTAAATTCAAACTTACTTAGCAATCTTCACATTTGTTACTGAGTGCAGTTGATGAAGAAATTTATCTTTCATCATGGTGGCTCTACTTTTTTCTCTTTTTGGTTCTATGTGAAGATATCTCATGCAGTGGCATTATGACGCGCTTTTTTTTCTTTCGAGCTCTGGACGAACACATGTCAGCAGCCACGTTATGAAGTACTTTTTATCGTTTTCTTTTCTTTTCTTTGCCTTGCCTATAAGAGAAGGCCACTCACATAAAAAATGTTTTATGCCTATCTATCTATCCACTCAACTAATCAGAAAGCATCACCGATCCATCAAGCGAACAGAAGAAACGTTGGCCTCGAATACATGGATCTATTGTTTCAGCAAAAAATTATTTCCAAAAAATCAATCATTAGCAAATACACTTGCTATGATTGTTTTCGGGATAAAAGATTCAGCAGATAATCCAACTTATTTGAAACCAGTGTGATATCAATTTCTACTCAAGTCTCATATGAAATTAGAACAGATGTTTCCCAAAGAAAATGACGACGGTATGTATACTCTTCGCCGAAAAACACTTTGTTGAAAGTACTTCCTTGATCACGGATTATCCCAAAGGTGAAAGTGAGAGCAAAATGAGTTGGTCTCTTTATTCTTAGCAAGCCTGTATAAGAATTAAAAGGTCCCAACAGTCTAGAGCGTTCCTCAGATCGTTCGACGAAATGCTTTTCGGCAAAGAGTATTATATCCTGTTCTGTAGTCCTGACGAGAGAACCTAACGGTCTTCGTCCCTACAATTTATAAGCTAAACGAGAGTACTTTGCCAAACGTTTTGTGATCGATCATCCCTCTTGTTTACTTACCGTCTTTTACAAAAGACTGAATTTTTTAGAGTACCATTTCAAAACATAATAATAGACTCAAGAAAAAACGTCAATCGTAGTAATACAATCTTCCAAAACTTTTAACATTACCTGCTTCTTTTATTCGATACATCAATGAGAGAACCGCACATATATATGTTCTTCTCGTGTAGGTAAAAAACGATGAGAAATATGGTAAATCTGATAATAATAAACGCAATGTTATATGTTTTAAAGCACAATACTATACTTACAAAATAAATATACGCATTTGTGTTAAAATGGGTCAGTATGTGTATAATATTGTTCGAAAATAAGACCGTAAATTGGTAGTATTGTTTATTGTGACACATGAAGTGTTATATTATGGTTGTTAGACAACTTTTCTCGATCATCCTTTTAGTTGTTATTTCCTACTCCGACTAAGTGTTACCTACCCCAACGTGTAAAAAATGTTACTCATTTTTACTTGAGAGTGTGGGTGTGGCTCAAGAGAAAATCCACAATCACACCCGCACATTAAAGCGTTTCATTCATTTTTAAATTGGTGTTAAGTACTTCGATCTTTCATTATTTTCAAACTTCAATTAAGAAAATTATCATTATTTCAATCACTGGTTAATAATTAACGGTATATTTGACAAGTACGAACTGCCTCGATTGTTGCCTCAATTAAAATTGAAATTATATTTTTTCTTGTTTCGTTCACATTATCAGTATGTGAATCATATGTTTAATGAGAGAAAAAAGCAAACTGGCACTGTCCTTATTTTCGCTTTCGTTGTAGTTAGAAAGAGAAAAAGAAGTTGTTTTGAAAGAATGAAATAAAAATATACAAAGTATAAGACAAGATACCTAATGCAATGAAACTTAAGTTACGCTTCAACATGAAGCGTAAATGGAAGAAGGAAAAAATTAGCATACGATCAATGACGTTGTTGATTTTTTTCGTTTGATTTGTTTTTAACAAGCATACTTTCAATTGAGTGTCAACAAAAAAAAATACGCACATTCGATATCAGAGAAAAATCCAGAAAGAAATAACATGCATAGAATGTATGAATATAAAAGGTAAACTCTGCTCAAGCAGCAATTTATTATTCACAATACACGATTACCGATCACACAACCAATATTACATTGAAAATGAGTCGACAACGAAGACGACGTATGGCTGAAAATTACTGGGTTATCTGAGTCGATGAAAATATCGACATAGTCAATGAAGATTGCCAAAATACACTTGCACAGTTGTGCGGTGTTGTGAATCAAGTTAATCCATGTACAACAGCTAAAGAATGTATTCAACAGCTGAATGAAAATTCTGAGGAGATATCGTTTGTTATTTCCTCAGGTACGCTTGCACAACATCTAGTGCCAAACATTCATGAAGTACCAAAAGTAAATGCCATATACATATTTTGTGACAACAGACAGCAGCATGAAGTATGGACAAAAGGTTGGACAAAAATCAAAGATGTTCATACATCAATCAAATCAATATGCGAAGCATTGCAACTAATTGTCAAACGATGCAATCAAGATAATATGTCGGTCAGTATTATCGATGTGCATGAAGAAGATTCTACCGAAAATCTTAATCAACTAGAACCATCCTTCATGTATACTCAAATACTCAACGAAATCCTTCTTGATATGGAACATGGTCAAGAAGCCATTAAAAACCTGGTCACTTTTTGACAACAAGAATACTAGGGCAATGTCCAAGCAATCAAAGCTATTGATGAATTTCAACGCACCTACCATCCCTCTAAGACCATCTGGTGGTACACACGTCAATCTTTCACGTACGAAATGATCAATCTAGCATTACGAACATTAGATGGCGACATACTTATCAAAATAGGGTTTTATCTGTGTGATGCACACCGACAAATCGAACAATTATATAGCAAACAAATCAGTCAAGATCATGAGCAAGCCTTTCTAGTCTTTCGAGGGCAAGGATTTCCGAAAGCAGACTTCGAAAAACTTGCTAAAAAACCAGGTGGACTTATATCATTCAATAGCTTTTTATCCACTAGTACAAATCGAGATGTCTCGCTTTGCTTCGCCGAGAGTGCCTTAGGAGCAACTGATAAGGTCGGTGTCCTTTTCCAAATGACCATCGATCCCACTATCTCATCCAGTCCCTTTGCCTCAATTCAAGAGCTAAGTGGCTTTGCCCAAGAAGAGGAAATTCCGTTCTCCATGCACACAGTTTTTCGAATTGGTGACATTCAAAAAACTGACAGCAATCATCCACTTTATCAAGTGTATCTTATATTTACGTTAGATAATGACCCACAACTCCGTCGATTAACCGACTAACCCGCGATGCAAAAGTATCCGTACAAATGTCGGGACCTGTTTTGTTCGAATGGAAAGTGCTAGAAGCCTACCTTTTTCACTCACAGATGGAGCAAAGTATGTACTTTAAAATACATATTTGCAATAAAATTTAGGATGAAGTTTAAGACATTAAATTTTTAGTTTTTTTAAATCACTAAAAATGGCTTGTTACCAAGGTAAAATTAAGAACTTTTTCATGTCTTGGCTATGTGTTTGCTTTAATGCTTTGAAATGGGATATAAACTTTGATCAGCTATGTAGCTTTGATTGGAAAAAAGTTCAAGTAAAACAGATGTAATCCTTCCGAGTTATTAAAGTCTCTAACTATGTCGAAATCGGGGCCAAGTGCTATTTTGTAGGCATTCTGTGTTCCGTCATACATGAGCTCAATACAATGTCTATTTCTAATGTTTCATATATCTTCTTGTAGGGCTAAAAAAGCTGCATATTTTGCACCTATTTAAAACATTTGTATTCTTACAAGTGTTGAAAAATTTCGCCAAAAGTCGTGGAATCTACTGGTTTACTTTTACCACTAATTGCTGGTTACTATGGATACGCAGAAAAATAGAAAATCTATTTTCAAAAAGCCTAGAGTCAACAGTTGTCCTTTTCCAAGTTTGAACTCCCTATCTTCTTTTGTAGTCAACATAATGCAAGTTAAAATAAGAAAAAGCGCGAAAAAATCTACCTTGGTGACCAGCCATTTTTAGTGGTTTAAAAAAAATGTAAATTTAATATCTTAAACTTCATCCTAAATTTTATTGTAAATATGTATTTTACAGTACAGACTTTGCTCTATCTATGTGTGAAAGAATTAGGCTTCTAGCACTTTCCGTTTATATACAATAGGCTTCGACATTTGTACGGATACTTTTGCATCGCGGGTTATATACGAGAAGAGGTCGACCATGTTGGCTGGTATCGAATGAGTAAATTGTTGCTCAAAATAGGTCAAGTCAACAAGGTCGAAGAATTGTATATGACACTACTAGAACAGGTATCCAATGACAATGAAAAAGCATATATTTATCACGAGTCGGTTAGAGTACAATGGCAACAAGGTAAATATGAACAAGAGATTACGTTTTACGAAAAAGCACTAGAGATCAAGCGAAAAACTCTCTCGGACGATCATCCGTTATTGGCTTCTACCTACTGCAACATGGGTCTCGCATATGATAACATGGGTGACTACTCGAAAGCGCTCGAATTTTACGAAAAATCACACAAAACCTTGGAAAAAGCTCTACCCCCAAATCACCCCGATTTGGCTACTTCCTACAGCAGCATCGGTCTAGTGTATAAAAACATGGGTGACTACTCGAAAGCACTCGAATTTTATGAAAAATCACACCAAATCTACAAAAAAGCTCTGCCTCCGAATCATCCATCATTAGCTGCTCCCTACAGCAACATCGGTCACGTGTATAATGGCACGAGTGACTACTCGAAAGCATTTGAATTTTACGAAAACGCGCTTAAAATAAGAGAAAAAGTTCTGCCTTCGAATCATTCCGATTTGGCTGCTTTCTACAACAGCATCAGTCAAGTGTATACCAACATAGGTGAATACTCAAAAGCACTTAAATTTTACGAAAAATCACATAAAATCTTGGAAAAAGTTCTACCTCCGAATCATCCAGACTTGGCTACTTCCTATCGCAACATTGGTGGAGTGTATTTCAACACGGGTGATTACTCGAAAGCACTTGAATTCGGAGAAAAGTCTCTTGCAATCTTCCAAAAATCATTTCCACCAACACATCCACATATACAAAAATCGATTGAAAATATTGAATATGTAAAAAAAAGAATGTAAATTTATTTTTTCTTTTGGCTTGCTCAATAAATTGATTTGCATTGCTACTCACTTCGTTCTCAGCTTTTCTTGGCTCACTCTCGCTTACGCGCGCGAGCAATCAGGGAGATCCCTGTAAGTCTGATATAGGTACACGCGGAGCGGATCACACTGTACTGGTAGAACATGACCATAGACATGACGTACAATAACGATGACAGAGACCTACAAACATATAGATCTTCCCTATTATTACAGTACTTCGTCATAACAGGTGCAAGGAATCTCCCACACCCACATTTCGCTAGTAAATTACGTGCAGCTTGTGATTCATTCCGACACAAGACAAAACGGATTATAATGAAATATAAAAATGATATAACTCCTAAGATTAAGATTCTTCGCAACTTAAAAAAAGATGAATCAATAATTATTACTAGACCTGACAAGAGAAAAGGTGTGGCTATTTTGGATAAAGAAGATTATATTAAAAAACTGAATGAAATTGTGAACGACACAGGCGCATTTAAAATTATAAAGGAAGATCTGACTATAGCTGAAGCAGATCGATTATTGAGAAAATTAAAAAAGCTAAAAGAGAATGGCTTGACTTTACCTGAGGAATACAATATTGCACGGCTCACTGGGTCTCAGCTTGCAAGGATCTACGGTCTTCCAAAAATACACAAGACTGAAAATCTTCTGTGTCCCATTTTATCTGCTTGTGATACCTTTAATTATTGGTTGACTAAGGTTTTAGGCAAATGACTCAGTCATTTAAGAAAGTATGATACAGTTATTAATGACACATTCACTTTTGTCGATGAATTACAGCGACTATCTTTAGTGACCACAAACGTGAAACTTGCATCCTTTGATGTAACAAGTCTCTTCACTAAAGTCTCGCTTCATTATACAATTAATCTAATATTAAATAATTACATGACGATCCTGACACTTGTACAGAAGATCATTTAAAACGTACTTTGTAGTGCAAAAAATGTAAAGGTAGAGCTAATATGAAATAGCTATTAGAAACGGCCACAGAGAGAATTTATTTCATTTTCAATCATAAAATATATTGTCAGACCAATTATATCGCAATAGGATCTCTATTGGGTTCGGTTTCTGCAGATATTTTCATGATACATCTAGAAAAGGAGTTAATGCCCATATTAAAAAACCATGGTATCGTGTGGTGGTAAAAATATATTGATGATACATTCGTGATTTTGTCTAACGATGCTGATATTAATGTTCTGAAACATATACTAAATCAATTCTATCATGACATACAGTTCACACACGAAGAAGAAACAGATATTACTCTCTCGTTCCTTGATGTTTTAATCAAACGGGATCCCATGACTCATTCAAACAAGGAAGAGTACAAGAACAAAGATCAGTCTGATTTCTCTACAACTATCTATCGAAAAGAGACTTTTTCTGGTCTATTATTAAAATGGGATTATTTTTCTACCCAAAATATACAAGACCAATTTAATTAAGAGTATGACATATAGAACTTTTAGAATTTGCTCCACATATACTTTGTTAAATAATGAATTCACGCTTATTAAAAAAAATTACTATCGAGAATAGTTATCTATTAAAATTTGTTAATTCTTATATGCGAAAAACCTTGAACAAGTACTATGAAAGATCAGAGAAAACTCAAACCACAAATATTGATAAACATGCAACTAAGAATATATCAAAAAATTAAAACATTTTGGTTGACATCCCGTACATTGGTAAACCTATGACTATTTTTGAAAAAAGATTGAGGGTGTGGGATGATGAACATTGACCTTCACACCCGCACATCCACACCCACTTGAGTCAAAAGCAATATGATATTCGGGATCAGCATAAAATTCTAAGTTGGTCTAGGTGCAATTTGAAGAATTCCTAAAACTTTTTTTTTGTAGTCGAAAAATGTAGCCCTGGTCGTCCTCAATGACCAGACAAAACACGAACCCAATAAAAACTCTGCTTTTATTTTCTAAACATCTCCTATTTTGCTATCTAATAAGTTTTAACAACTTTCGCAGTTTATTTGTACTGTTCAGAAATGGTGTTGTGATACAATTTGTTCTTCGCCACGTCGTTGAGGGGGATCACGAATAAATTTTTCGACTAGAAAAAAGTTCCAAAAATTCTTCAAATTGCACCTAGACCAATTCAGAATTTTATGCTGATTCCGAATATCATATTAGTTTTGACTCAAGTTGAACTTTTCTTACTGGAATCTTCTAAATATTGATTCAAAATACACAAAACTACGCTTAGAGAATAGTGTGCTTAGAAGTTTTTTAAGTGGTCTGATTTTTTGGACTTTGGATAATATATGATATTTTTAGCTTTTTAAAAAGGCTATCAAATGAGTAATACCACAGTTTTAGTCATCATTTCAATTTTTAAAATAAAATATTTGTTGAAAGATAAGTGTGAATCATAAAAATAGTGAATATTCTAACAATGTCTACCAGTGCATCAGGCCTATATCTCTGTAAATTAAACAATCAATTGGTGATTTGTATATGGGATAGAAGGTCTATCAAAGAGCAGCGAAATTCATAATTTCAGTAGTTTATTTTATTTTCTGTTTATTATTAAATCGAGTTCACCGTGATACAATGAATTATTAGAATAGTGTCCTAAAATGTATTATCTGGTTGATAGCTTTTATGTTTGCAAAATTTGATCACAACCTCATGAAACTACTATTAAAATGTTTGTCTCAACATGTTCTTTCCGTTGATATATGATTCAATGGGGTTAGCCAAGAAAAGTACTAGTGAGCTGATTTGATGTTTTATTCGCCTCCTCTCTTCCTTTAACTTGTAGTATCTCTCTAAAAAAGGTATTTATATGAGTCATTGAGAAAAAAAAGAATACGACAACGGCAGATTACCTTTACGAAAATGCCTAATATTGCCTAATAATCAAAAATTTATTTATACATTATAGTGAGTCACACATTACTTTGTCACTGTACCGAGATCTAATCAGTGTGTCAATACAATCGATGACTGAAGGAGTTTTGTTTTTTTTTCGTTCTATTCGCTAGTATTTGTAAGAAATATATCTCCTGAATAATTTTTGGGAGAAAAATTATGTACAGTACAATCGATGACGAATTATTAAAAGTGAAAATTTCCTAATGAAATACACTAAGAATGAATCATTGCAAAAATTACATAAGTATTTACGATTTTATGCTTATTTAAGTTGCTTCCTTTTTTTCGCCTGGCTTTCCTTTTATTATTTTTTATCGTGTTTTTCTTGTTTCCATCTTGCTATATACTCAAACGTAGAATATGACTAACTAACAATAAAATAATTACTAATATTTTTCAGTAAATATTTATTTCTATTCTATATCGACGATTGTATTGATACGTGGTCAACAAGAAGTAAACAAAAATTCTTTTTTTGTTTTAATTTTTTAATTATTGTTTTTCTATTTGATTTAGTGACAAGTGCAAGCGATTTTCAACGTTTACATAACGCTCTTTCAACCAATCTAACAAAGATTAGTACTAATGGTATGTTGAATCGATGATTGTATTAGTTTTTTTTTCTATTTATTATTTATTTTTTGTAGTTATGGATCTTGAAAAACTCGTCCAAAAATTAGGTACACCAGAAGATAGCGAACTGTTACGTGAACGCTAGTAAGTCAACGAAATAATTGTATGCAAAATTTCAACATTTTTGTTGTCTTAGTCATCGTCTTGAGAATGAAACGAAAATTTTAATGCAACAGACACATGATGCACTTGAAAAACTTTATAATACACGTGTAACAGAAGTTGATCAGGTGTGATTAGAAAAAAAAACAATGTAATATGAATATTTATTTAAAAAAAAAACTATCTATTTTTAGAGACGTAAAAAAACGTTAACTGACAATTTACCAAAACAATATTTAGCAATATTAAATCGTTTTCAAAAAGCACAAAGTATTGGTGCACAAAAAGAAAAAGAAAGTCTTGATCGTGCACGAGCTATTCCATTTCGTCAACATAAAATATTGGATTCACCATTTGCTGATGACTTTGTTTCAACATCATATGATCAACTTCAAAAACAAGCTGTTTTACCTATTGAACAAGAAATTGATATGAGAGCATTAAGAGAACGTGAAGAACAATTACGTGAACTTGAGGTAAAAAGAAATTTGAATATTTTCAAATGATTCAAAATTATGTCATACATACAAAGTTAATTGTTGTTATGTTAAAAGAACATTGGAATTTTTTATAAGATGAATATTTCATATATTAATGAATTTGTATTAAGCGGTAAATCTGTTTCTATTAAACTTTAAACTTCGTCCGTTGAACAAAAAGACTATTAGCACGATCTCTGACACATTTCCGCTTTTATTTTACTTTAATCATCCGAAAATAGAATAAGAAAGTAGTTAGTATATTTTAACAAGCCTTTATTAATATACTGCTTATGATTGCATATTAACAATGTCTGTCACATCGTGTTATATGATAATAGATTTTGTTGATCAAATCTTGATTAGATATCTCATTAAACGAGTCAATTGTTCTATTCTAATCCTTTTGAAATCCTATATAGTAACCGAAAAAGTTTGGTTAAAACAATTCTTTTATCATTTAGACGAACATTGTTGAAGTAAATGAATTATACAAAGATCTTGCTAAACTTATCCATGAGCAAGGCATTGTTATAGGTAAGTTGATTTACATTAAATAAAAGAAAAATTGGTATGGCAAGAATTGAGAACTTAAAAGAAGAAAAAAAAAATATTTTAAAATATTATTCAAAATCATGTTGAAACAACTGTCCAATAAACGCACCAGGCCACTCAACAACTTGTACAGGCTACAGTTAATCAAGTGTTTTGTTATTTTATATCGCTGTTGCTTATTGTTTAAATTTTTCAATATATACAGATCAACTTCATTAATTAAGAGTCTGTTTTTCTTTGAAAGGGTCATAGAAAGAAAAACAATAATAATTAATTAAATAATAATGCATGTAAACTAAAACTTCACTTCATGTTTTTAGACTCTATTGGTGAATATATAATCAATACGGAAGTGAATATAACAAATGGCAATCAAGATTTAAAGGAAGCTGAGGCTGATCAGGTTGATTTTTTCTTTCGTTTTAATTTAAAAAAAAATCTTTTTAATTTATATATTGTATTTATAAATCTTTTTGCTTTTTAATTTAAAGAGTTCTGCTCGATGTAAAAAAATCATATTAGTTACAGTTTTACTCATTGTTATTGCCATTATTGTAC
Organism: Rotaria sordida; assembly: GCA_905250125.1. Lineage (NCBI taxonomy): Eukaryota > Metazoa > Rotifera > Eurotatoria > Philodinida > Philodinidae > Rotaria > Rotaria sordida. Next base: position 51,373 of record CAJNOL010000813.1, read on the forward strand.
TTGTTTTGGTTTTAACATTGAAAAAGTGATATTCAGATAGGTTTGTATTATATATAAATCTATGTATTCAAATTATTTTATGTCTTTCTTTTTTCTTTAGAGACACCGCATTCATATGCATTTAAACTGTTTTATGTGTGTTATAATAACAGCTATGATATTCTTTCTTATTATTATTAATATTTAAAATAAAACCAGAAGTTATTTTGTTCTTTTTTTTCATGCACACACATATATACACTACTGGTCAATAGTATCCCTCTCCCTTGGTATCTTAGTCCCTATAAGAGCTGAACGTCTGAAGATTGTCCTTCAGGTAGTTCACAGAAAACCTAGGTCAACAGTAAGACTGCGGGTGTAGGTGAACAAGTGATACTCCTCACACGCTCACACCCACACCCTCAAGATGGGATCAGTTATAGGCTGTTTTGTAGAGCACCTTTTACTACATCTGTGTATCATAGTGGATAACTTCAGGGCATGTGTTTTAATATGAAACAATTAATGATAGAAATCGAGTCAAGACTTCTAGGCTACTCTTTACAGGTGTATTTTCATCTTCAAGATTTGAAGAAAAGAAATCAATTATAAACTAAGTCGATTGTCCTTCAAAATGAGTTTATGAAATACTGATATATGTAACTCTACATTGGACACGTAAAAGATTTAGATTGAGAATTATTAGTACATTGCTATAGTTGAATTGCAACTTTTGATTTAAAAGAATTTTAAAAAAATGGTTCTTTTATGTAAATCGTGAAAAGGATATCACAGGTTACCCATATTTATTTATGTTATTTTGATCCTTTAAATTGTCTTCTATTGGTCATGTTTTAAAACTCACATCCTCAAAGTTATGTATTTTATTGGTTGAAAAGTGTAGTTTTATTGTTGCTTGATTACACGCTATTAGTATATCTAGACAATGTTTGTATCACTATTTTTTTATGATTTCCCATTGTTTTTGTGAAGATTTATTGTAGTATTGATTGCTAAAAACATTCAAGTCATTTGTTGTCTGATACTAGAAGTAATAGAACCTACCCTACCGTTTGTTCTTATGGAATTTGTTGGAAAATAGTAATGTCCCAACCTAGGTCGACGTACGTAATGCACTTAATATATTTATTCTCATGAACTCTGTGATTCCAGGCTCTTGTTGGAGAACTTGCCACTTCACCATCGTATATTGGATTTTTACAATATAAATCTAGAATGATTATAGTTCAAAAATAATAAAGACATATATATTTTTCATTTCTATGTATTCACATCCTACGTAGACAGTAACATTAGAAAACACTGTAAAAAGCCTTTACGTATTTATGAATCATTGAAGATGTCATTCAAACTATTTTGATTCCAAAAGTACTCTTCGCCAACTAATCAATCTCGACAAAAATAAATTTTTTCTATAGATTCTATGAAAAACTAAAAAGTCTTTAAGTCAATCTCCATCGAAAAGAAAAGAGAACATATAGTTTATAGACGTAATCATGAGAAGCGGTGTGTGTGTGTGAATTTATTCGCGCCTACATCCACATATTTCAGCCATCAATGAGTCGAATAATATGTTTTGGCGTACATCGAAGTGATTTAATCATATGTGATACAGAAAATTAGTAAAACTTATTTAGAATCAATTTGGTGCATGATGTGTGATGATTTTCTCCTAGTTCACTACGATCTCTCATTACAAGATAAACATTCGTCATGAAACACTTACTTTAAGATTTAGACATGTATCTCGAATTTTTATGAAAAAAATATGATAGACGGCAGAGATGAGGATTGAATACTGAGGAAGTTTCATGTTCTGCCATATCATCGAAAGCTAACATTTCGTTTTACACAAAAATAGTCTGCCTAGTGACTTTAGATTCTCGATGGAATCGGTATTTTTTTCTTAGGAAAAACCTCACATATTTGACTTTTCAAACTGCAAAAAGAATCTATTGATTTCCAATCTTTTCTCGGTGAATTCACTCAACTCCATGCAACCGAGAAACGAATAATTTGTAGTTGTCTTCGTTTGTTTGTATTCAGAATATATCAAAAGTTGAGCTTTTTCGATCATATTGATTTATCGTATGGAAGTCAAAGGTGATATAGAGAGAAATAGAATAAATTCATTTGCCTGTGCGACCACTAGTCTCTTAAAAAGCAAGGTTTTTTCGGTACCATAAGTGACGCAAACTTACTTTGAAAAAATCAGGACAATCTGTTTGAAAAACAGTCTTAAAATATTCAAGCAAGAGAATGTATTATCTTACTACGTTTTATCCGTTTCTTGGCTTTCGTAATGGCCGAGATAAGACGAAAGAAAAAGAGAACAAAGAAACTTCTGCAGTTATCTTGTTATGAAGTACATCCTCATTCTGTGTCTCATACTAAGACACATATACCTGTATAAGTAATAAACTGTGACGTCGTTCTCCCATTCGTTTGATATCAACGCATGTAAACGACAATGTCGGAATATGTATCTGTATTGTTAACAGTATATATAGAGGTGTAAGCCGTGCGGCTGGGCTGCCACCGTCATGACACTGGAAATTTTAAAAATTTATAAACCCCCGCCGGTGGCATTCGAAATTTTAAAATTTTTGAGCCGCCACCGCTGGCAACTATCATAAATATCGATAACGTTTTATTTATATTTTCCTTAACTCAATACTTTTACAGCTTAGAACCCCTATATATCTCTTTTTCATTAACTCTCTCGCCTTCACCCTCACTTTCGTGCTTGTTCTGTGACCAAACAGATACTTGGGGTTCTAAACTATAAAAGAACTCTTAATTCTGTGTCGGTTAAAAATTCTAAGTAATCATTTCAGTTGTTTATGTCTATTATATTAGATATATTTATATATACAAGAACAGACGAGCATTTTATATTTTTATTAACACAAAACAAAATAAAACAAAAAACTTGTGTACGCTAGGTACTTTTACTTATGAACAATCGTGGTGGTGGTTTTTCATTTATTATTTATTCTGGTGATTATATTTATTTTTCATTATGTCTCGATGTAAAATAAAGCTTTTCCATATATTTGTTCGAAAATAAAAAGGATGGGATATTGAAATAGACCTTGTCTACATTAGAAAATTTGGGGTGTGGGTGTAGGTATACGGATGACTGTGGGTGTGGATCATTGTTTCACTTAAAACCACACTCACACTCGTACACACCTTACGCCCACTTCTATTCACCCACACCCTCACCCTCACTCATCTCTTGTTTTCTTCACATTTGACTCGTACTTACTTCAAAGTCAAACTATTTTGCTTTATAAGAGAAAAAGAAACTACTGTTTTTCTTTCGATGAATCATTCGAACAAGCCATATTTCTCAACAAATAAAAGCTGCTTAATAATCAACAGAAGAGAAGAAATAGTGTAGAAAGAAAGTGACACCTTTTCCATGGGCTATACTCTTCTCCCGCTAGTTGTTTTTCTTTTAAATATTTTTTGTTGGGTGTGGGCGGGGTGTGGGTGTGTGGAAAGGCAATCCACACCCATACTCCCACGTACACCCATACTCCCACGTACACCCATACGCCCACATACACAGCCACATACCCACACTCACACCCACACTCACACGCGCACGCGCACCCACACCCCGACACCCACACTCACCCTTGCTGTGATGTGAATAGAAGACTCCTGCCCTCACCCTCACCCTTACGTCTTTCAAAAACAGTCATCTAGTCGATCAGCGTACTGCATTTTAAGAGTTCCTGTCTGACGATACCAGACAATGCTGAATTTACGATCATTTTATAAATTTTATATTGGGTGGCATGAGAAAAAACCGTTTCACAGACCAAGCCTGACTTTGAAACACATGATTTTTGAAAAATGCATCCAAAAGCACCACTAGGTGTTAGTTCAAAGCATTTTTCTCCTGAACGATAGCGCTAGTAACCTAGAAAAGGTCTTAGAAGCATAGAGCACAAAATTATCTATCTCTTGATGTTAAAAATTCTTTAATTTTACCATCGGATCTGATAAGCACATGCTTCCACAAATCGATAAATGTCTGCAGAAAACAAAAGATTGCAGTTGGACGATTGAATAGATCTTAATGTTTTATTCTTTGCGCTAATACGGAAAATTTATTGAAAAAACAAAGCAGCTAGTTTTGTAGAGCTTGAAACTCTCTGTCTTTTGGTATATAAATGAATACTTTTTAAGAACAAGAAGTGAGAGAAAAATCCATATATTTTTAGTCCGATTCATTATGGCCCACCCATTATCTTTGAGTCTCATTTTTAAATACGGAAAAATATTTGTATAAAAAACTTTCACTCATAATCTTACGTAATAATAGTATAAGAAAACGTCAGTCTATAACTTTAGTTTTTCTTTTTTAACCTGAATGTAAATTTAGCTTGTGGTATATCATCATTTTTGTTTGCTTGTTCAACAGCTAAAATTAAATGTTGTGGAAAAGGTCTGAAATGGTTGAGAAAATCAGTTTTGATTTGAGGATTTACATATAACTGAGTCGTTAATTTATAATAGCCTGATGAGCTTACTGTAACATGAATATGGCTTGGCCTTATTGAGACATAAGGAACAGGTATCAATGTTTCAATTTCATATTTTCCTTGGTTATCAGTTAAAAAATAGCCTCTGAAATTATAACCAAATACACTATATCCTGTTAATGGATGATATTGCCAAACATCAATTTTAGCATTTTCAAGCGGTTTTCCAGTATCAAAATTAACCACTTGACCATAAACTTTGATTGGCTTTAATTTGAATGATTTGATTTCTTCTTTACTATGATCATGTAATTTATTGTATCGCCGTGGAGGAAAAAGTTTATAGGCCGGTCCTTCAAACTCAGCCTGAGGATGCCAGCTGTGAAATTTCTTCCATAAAAAAAGATTATCGAATGTAAAAAGCATAGTTAAATTACGAATGAATGTTAAGAGCAATATAAATATATCGATAATTAAATTTATCATTTTCGATAAATGACTGAATTGAATTATATTGATAATAATAATCAAAGATGAATAAATTTTGTTTAAGGTTTGATAAAATACTTGTTTTTAAATCTAGAATGTAAATGAATAACTCGTAGTAATACCCAGGATGTAAAATTCTTATCACAAATAAACAGAATGTTGAACGCGACAACTTTCTCAAAAAATATGCAGCTACATTATTTAAAAATTATCTTTGAGTTACATTTTTAAATATGAAAAAATATTTCTCTAAAAAATTTTCACAATATTCGCATGCACAACTATTGTCTTGTTGGGTGAACTCTACTCAGTGTTTTCGATCTATATAATGTAGGTGAACGTTTTTTTGTCAAAAATCAAAACAATCCTATTGGAAAAGTTTTACACACGCTCTGGTTTTTTGTTGTTGACCTACTGGCTTGCTGAGATGCTACAGAGTATTTTTGATATTAAACTACCCAGTCACATTTTCTTCTCAGTATTCTATATAATAAGCTAGTATACAGTTCTTTGGTGTCAAATTTTGAATCAAAACTTGTTTTTAAAATTTTAGAAGCCTGTAAAACTTTCTTTTAGGTTTAAAAGATTCCAAATTTTGTCCACTTTTCAGAAAAGTGATAGAGGCTGTAAGCGAACGACATGTGCCCAGTGGAAAATATTCGAGTAAAAAATCACGATTATTTTTGATTATAAACAAATTGGTTCGATTTTTTCGAGAAAACTTCACTTTTTCCAACAAATTCTATTAAAATTGATTTTAATACGTTCATCGATTGAAAAAAAATCTTCTTTACGAATTTTAATCGATTATTGGATCTTTAAATAGATTTTTGTCCAAAATTGATTGAAATCCTGGCAATCGATTGAAATTTTAATCTTGTGGAATCAGATTGATCGATTTTCAATCAGCTATAATCGACTGTTGGAACATCAATCAGATTTTAATCAAAGATTGATTGAAATCCTGGCAATCTGTTGAAATTCTAATCGTCTTAAATCAGATTGACAGATTTTCAATCAATTATAATCGATTATCTGATTATTAATTGGATTTCCATTGGAAATCGATCAAAATCCTAATCAAAAGATCTCGTAACAGAGGGAACAAGGTGGATCGTTACGTGGTTTGGCCACTAAGTCGATTTGTCCTTAAAGAACATTGTATATGTCAGAAAAGCTGTCGCGATTCGCCCTACGTCCGCTCCAAATGCTCTCATTAAGCCCACATATAGAATCGTTCGCCCTCTATATGTTTCTATCGTCTTGGTTAGTTTTGATAGGTAAAACATCAATAAAATCATTAGACGTCCCCTGGGAGAATTATCAAAAAGTGGTATTCGCATGTTTTGAAAATACCAATTAACTTTTAATCAAACAATAACGAACAGGAGTTAATCAATTCATACTAAAATACTTTATCAGAAAACGTATTTTCCTTGTGAGATCAATCTCTGCTTCGTCATTTTTCCAAGCCACCGTTGACAGTCATTTCTAAACTACTATTCTGTTCAAAATCAAATGAACTGTCTGGAATTTAAAATAACTCAAGAACAAAAGAGGTGAGAAAATCTAGAATTCTACGTTATCAAGACAGAGTGAGGACAAAAAACTTTCCAAATCCGAATTTTGAGGAGAGCTCTGAACACTAGCTTACGATTTTAAAATCTTTTACGGACTTTGCTGGTTTTTTAAAGCAAGTAGTGACAGAATGACCTCTGCATAATGATTCTAATTCTTAGATTGAGAAAAATACTGCGGAAAAAATCCATAGTATGTCGACTACCAAAAAACAGCACCAAGAACTTCCTGTCATTGGAGATTATATGTAAAAGGAAACCAAAAGAAGGTATTTTCTAATAAGAGCCACTGTTGCAACACGATATCTGAGTATCAATTATCATGGCTTCAATACGTACAGCGCCAATGCAATGACGGATCGACGAAATGTTCACTAATAAGTATTGAACCAGGAGACTAGTCGAGGAGTTGATAAATCGCTCTTTACCTGAAAAAATCCAAATTGAAGAAGGCACTTTGATCGAATTAGAACTCATTATTCAACCGAGATCCAAGATTTTGGGTTGAATCGATGACCTTTTATTATCGAAGGATATAGGAAGAAGCCAATCATTATCAAAATTTTCTTGTAGTCCTTTATGTGAAGCTAGACAGATAGAGGATGAAGATTTTTCATATTGTAATCGTTGTTCCCAATCGAAGTACATATTTTTTTTCTTCATCGTAATAGTAGTATAACGAATCCCCAAGCTACAGAAGAAAAACGAAAAAGTGAATTTGATAAAAAAAGTGGACTGTGGAGTCCTTATCTCTCAATTATATATGCGAATGTAAAGGTGTAAAGACATACATTTCCGAGAGAAACCTATCTATTTAGTTTACTTCTCTAATCTTCCTTTTCAACATGTGAGTGTTCGCGCAAACGTGAGAGCAGCTCAAGAATGAGAAAAAAGATTACAGTTTAAAAACAAACCTGTGCCTCGAATTGGAGAGCAATGCAAAAATACAACAACGTGCGAGACTTCTAGGTGTGAAATTTTGCACATAATTCTAAATATGTCAAAGCATTATCCTAGTATAGTTGGACTCAGATTACAGCTTTTAGGAGAACCGAACGAAAAATTTTTGTAGTGCTCCATATAATATTTATCAAGGGCATGGGTGTGGGTGTTAGTCATCTTTTTAACAAGATCCAAATACCCACCCACACCCACACCCATACAAAACAAAAGAAACAAGTCTGAAATATTTGAAAAATAAAATATTTTTATCTGTGTATATTGATCTTTATTTTTTCTTTTCTCAATCAAAAAGAAAAAAAACACAGAAAAAAAATAGTAACATATTTTCAGAGAGCAGAAACAAAACGATATTTTACTTTATGTGAATCTAAACAGTTCTGTTTTAATTTTTTTTGTTTTTTGTCAGATGTTTTTTAAAAAAGTTTAATGTTCAATGAATACAATATTGAAGTGCACAACTTTTTTTTTATCAATACTATGAATAAAAACAATGTTCTGATTGTAATGAATTTTTGTTCATTGACGTTAATATTACTTTTGTGTAATGACAGACGAAGTAGTTGACGATTGATTTACTTGTTTACTTAAAGTTTTTTTATTATCTACATACGTTCGAAGACGATGAAGCCTTCGCGATACATTGTGAATTGTTTTCATTAGACATATATAAAATTGTTTAATATCTTGACCAACTTTATATTTATTACGTTTTATAGACTTATGACTAAATTTTTCTCTATATTCTGCTCTGATTAATAAAATATCGTTTTTTGCCTTAAGTATTGATAGACCATTTGATAAATCGATATGTGATCGTATATCTTTTATTTGTGAAGTTGTTAATTCAACCATTTGATAATAAGATGATAAATTATGTTTTTTAATTAATTGTGATAAATCATTGAAACGAGTTAATAACTATATAAAATAGAAAGAATAAAAATCGGTAAACATTACTTTAATATTTATATTTGACTAACTTGACGAAATAGAAGGAATTTTGTAGTAGCTTCATCATCAAATAGTTTTCGTGTTGATGATAACCGCTCAGATTTATTTGATGATGATGTTTGCAATTGTTCTTTGAAATTTTCTACATTTATCTCATTAGAATATTCCGACGAAGATTTTATATTCGAATTTGATGATATGGATTCAATTGGACGAATCAATGAAGATGATAATGTATTATATTTGTTGTTGTTGTTGTTGTTTTTTTCAACATGCTCAAACCAATTATTGTATAAAATCTAAAGAAAACAATTACTAGGAATAGTTTATATTAAAACAATATGAATTTGATAAAACAGTAAAGAATTAAGAAATATACTCGATATTGAGATGTTCGAAATGCAAGTAGAAATTAGTGTTTACAGATTTCATAATGCAATTTTACACAAAATAGCAAATCTCAAATTGGTACAAATTTCAAAATTTGTGTGTCAGAATTATTACAAATTTGAATTCCTGAAAATTTTTATAAACTTACTAAGTTTGTTCAAATTTATGCATCGATAAATAAGTATCAATAGTGATATATCTGTCTCATATAGACTCAACAGAAACAGAACTTTACTTATACTGAATGATGACTCTTTTTCGTTGCTATTTCTTAAAATATAAAATATAAAGATACATGAATCCTTTATCTTGAGAATAAGGATGCGGATAATGGTAAGGTACGTGTGAAATATTATTGAAGATTTTTATTTACGAAGAAATATTTAGAGTATTTAGGAAAATAATGCTTTGCAAGAAACTAATTGCAGCAAATCTTTGTATGTTTTTATTGGATTACTATTTTTTTATTAGTGACGTTTTATAAATATGTGCATAAAGTACAAATGTATGTCATCGCTTAGCCAGCTAACACTTTTTATAAAAGTACATTTTGTTATGATAGAAGTGTTTGTGAATATAAATTCTGCCTTTAGAGAACACTCGAACTACATTATCGCTTGAAACGCGTATTCTTTATTTATGTTTTATTCTGATTTGATGTATTTATTTTGTTTCTCATTTTTTAAATTGATCCGTTTATTCTTTTTTTAATAAACTAGTAGCTACATAAGACGTTAATTTTACTGTATATATTTCTAAAATAGTATCAGATATGGAAAACTTAGAGCTTCGTTCCAATCATATTTATTTCTAAAATCTAAAACTACACCGTATGTGTAAATTTCTGATTTTTGTATTTCAGTAATATTTTTTGAAAATCTATGACTTCAGTTTTTCTAACCATTTTCATAGATTTCTTTAAAAACCAGAAATCAATAGTTTGATGAAAACTGTTAATAATTTGAAAATTAACACGGTTTTCAATTGTAGGTAACAATAGTAGAAATCCATACAATAGGGTAATGTATCGAATCGCTCTCATTATACTATGTCTTAAGTTGTACTTTAAAGTCTATTGAATTTCTAATATTCAAATGGAATTTTACCATATGGTGTAAAAGTAATAATATAACAGCAGTGAAAAAAATTTGATCTATTTTAAAAAAACAACATATCAATTGAATAGTTTGACCATTTCAGATCTTATCTGTTGGTTACTATAGGCATGTTTTTAAGCCATAGATTTAACTATAATACTAATCATATTATTATTCTTCATTTATTCTAAAATCTCATGCTATTTTATATTATTAATGATAGTTAAAGCAATTGTTTAGTACCTGAGTTGTTTTATTTTCCTCAAAAAAAAAAACTATTACTCTTTTTTCTTTAGAATATGATTAGTATTATACTTTATGTAGATGATTGATTTATTAATATAGACAAATGATGATTGATACATGAGACCTGAAAAGATCGGAATATTGGATTTATACATATTTTTCAAAATAATAGAAAATATGAAAATTAAATAAATTTCTTTTTTATTGTATTTTTATTTTGAACATTTATTCTAAAATCTCAAATCAATTTATATTGAGATCTTATATGAATTTCTTTGGAAAACTTAATTAAATCGTAGAATAAGATCTATAGCCTTATATCTCTATACTTTTAATATACTCATCACAATCGATTTAGTAATATATACACTATTTGTATAAGAACTATTATAGATATAAAACTATTTAATATCTTAATGATGGTTAAACAAATTTCATCTGACTGTACATGTGATCAACTAAATTGTTCTCTTCATCGAATAATTTCATGCGAACAAAAAAACAAACAAACAATCAATTGATTAAATAAAAATCTAATATATATCTATTTGTATATTATCCTTAAATTATACACTTCAAATAAGTTTCTTGTATTATCTATTATTGTTTTGATGGCCCATAGAAGTATTAAATTAGAGCGTCGATGTCACGAAAATATTAACATTAAGTATGGACCTATATCGTATAACTAACAAATATCTGATATTATTTACATTCATTGATTCCATTAATCGATTAAATTTACATCAGTATATCTATTCTATGATATGTATGAGATATAGATCTTAACATCTTCTATATCTCGTACTAGAGCTGTACAACTCACGCTTACGCTCATCGTGAGTATGAACGGAAACTGCTAACCCGTGTTAACTGTGAATGTGAGAGAAAATCATTTTTTCATACTAACAGTGTGGGTATGCGAAAGACGTTCCTTCCTGATAACTGTGATCATGAGCTTGAAGACATGAGCCGAACTTACTCTTTCACTTTAACAGTGAGCGTGAAATGTACACCCCTATCTTGTACATCTTCTATCTTAAGATTTAATTCAATTTTCGAGAAAATCCTTCAATAAAAAATGAAATTAATTTCAACATTTGAAAAATATCTAAGATATTTGAAACATTTCATTGAATTTTTTAAATATTTCTTAGTAGATTTTGAATAATAAACAACAAATTTGACAAAGTATATTCTATTTTTCTTTTATTAAAACATATTTAAATACCTTTAAGTTTTCATAAAATTCAAAGAATAAATTAACAATTATTGGAAATTGTTGAATATGATCGAATTTTTTCTTATTTAAATTAATTAATATTTCCACTGATTGACAAATATTAGAAATTTCATTTAAACTTTTTGAATATAATTTTATTTCTGATTGATTTATTAATTGATAATTTTGAATAATGTGATGTATTTGTTGATTTAATGTATTAATAATTGAACAAACATATCCTCGAATCATACAAATATGCTTAAATAATTCTATTAAAATTAAATCAAAAGCATTTTGATTAATCAAATTTCGAGTAGTATTAATTAAATCATTAGTAGATTTTTCAAATGAATATGCTAAATATAAAAGATTTTTTATTAAATAAATTACTAATAATAATTAATATTATTACTAGATAATCTAGAAGATATTCGTTTGGTTCAATAGAAAAAAAAACAAATAATAATAATAAGATAAATATCCTACTGGTTTATTTGTTGTTTTTGATTACATTCATCTTGAAATTTATTAACATATTTATTATCCACAGATGTTATTAAAGATGTAGTTTCTGTTAAAATAGATTTTCTAATAAAAGAAAATAAATTTAAACAACGAAAAACAACAACAAATTATATTATTGAAAATTTTTCTTACTTTTGTTGTAATATTAATGAATTTGACATTGATGATGATAAATTTGCAGAAAATCTTTCTTTCTTTTTATTTAATATTATTGTTTGATTATCATTATCATCAGCTAAAGGATATTAAAATAAGTTGTATGAATATTTAATCAGAATATATACCTTGATGAATACAAAGATATATAATAGTACTAGAACAATTAAGTCCATTTTTATTAACATATTCGAAAAATGTATTATATTGATTAATATCTAATGGATTACGTCGAAAATCATATAATGATGTTTTTAATTTGTGTTCTCCTTTAATATTGATTAAGAAAAATTTTAAATATTAAATTTATTTAAATTCTGTTTTATTTTTTCATTTTCATTTTACCTAATTTAAAAATTTCAATAAGATTACGATGAATAGTTTCGAAATCAATATCAATTGGATCCCATTTACAAAAACGACTGCCACCACCATCTTCAAGATCGATTTTTTTTATAATGCCATCTCTAGTTAAAGCCAAACGACCACA
>CAJNOL010000813.1:64080-87291 GCA_905250125.1 Rotaria sordida
GCTTCTTTTTATGAAAAAGAAAAGTATAATTTTCGAAAAGAAATTGCTTTCATGTCGTTTTCAAATATGCAAAAAAAAGTTGCATTATAAACAACATACTAATTACATATATACTTAGTATCAGTGGGATGTTTTAAATCTAGGATAGGCGAAATAATCTTTAGAAGATTCTTATAAGAAACTTACGAATAAAGAAGAAAAGGGTAGATCTTTTTATGCCATTCATATGACATACAGTTAATACTTACCTTTCATTCATATTTTCGATTGTATAATGCTGACATGACTGAGAAAAATTCAGTCGATGTCAATAGACATGCATTTAGAGAAATACGCTAAATATTTGTTTTTATCTAATGTTGACTCTTGAAAGAAAAATTTTTGATCGACTTTGCTAACAGATAGAAAAGTGGTGAAACAGAAAAATGTGAGTGTGAAGAGAAGATAGTTACCCACATTCACATATCTGTGCAGCATTCTCAGTAAGGAATCACTGAAACCTTCAGTGTTGCATCATATGATTGTGTCAACTCAGATGAAAGCTATCAATCCGTCTGCATTTGGATTTTCTTCGTTATTTTTAAGAATAGGCCATCAACATGTTGCGATGATAAACTCCTCACAGACGAGCATTGCACATTTTTCTTCGACTATTTTATTCTTAAATTCTCCAGCATAGTTTTGATAGCACAGAATAAAAAGCTGAGTCTTTTTTTCTTCTATCTGCGCTGAGTTTGTCCATTATTGAACAGGTTTTCAAACTGATTTTGATGCTTGTGAAATAAAAAAGCTTTTTACATCGTGGCTGATCGGAAAATGCAGAAAATCCTTATCAGCCTACCAGGAAAAACTTGACAGAATTTCTTATAATAAGGATAGAATTTTTATTTCGAGTTCTTGACATCTCTTCTCTTTAAAAGGACAGCGATATTTTAATGCAGACATATCAACTTAAGTAGTTATGCGTTGGAAAAGGAAAAAATTAATAAGTTGAGAAAATGTCATTCGGATGTGTAGTTTGGTGCATCTATTGATAGTAGAAAAGCAGACCTTAATACTCATATCCACAACTACAAGCACATTCTCATTAAAGTTTCTTTCACAAATATATCCTGGTCGGCCAGAGATTAGCAAAAAACATCAATCATCACAAACGTCAATACTATTCGTGTACTGACATGTTTGAACATTGTTTTAGATTCTTGTATCATAATATTTATATTGAAATATTTGTAATTCATGCACTTTATGCAATACGATTTTCTTGAACATATAAATGTGTTAATTTATTAGCAAATGTGTTCAAATTGTATATGAGAATAACTATGGAAATTTATTATTTTGCGTCTTTTTCTTTATAAACATATTGATATTACGTCTTACAGATGTCAAAATAATAAGTAATGTTGATGGTTTTTTATTGCTTTTTCCTTTTTCATATTTTTTGAGGTATAAATATATATATATATATATATATTTTTATTTCGTGTACATGATTCACTATGCACAAATCAATCATGCGCATCGTTCCGTTCGCAAGTTTCGTAGTGTGCAATTTAATATGCATATCTGGTATATACCTGTTTGTAATACGGTGTCTCATTAAAAATGAATAAAAAAAAAAGGGAAGAAAAGCAACAAGCGAAATAGCAAATGATAAAAAGCTTATCGCGTTGCTTTGCTGCAAAGGTAAGAAACACATCATTTGAAAAAAAAGTGAGTAATTCATTAGAATAATTTCAAAAGCAAAAACGAGTCTATTAAAGAATGTACATAAAAGATGTTTCATAATAACTGATAATAAATTACTAATGATATTTTTCATACTTTTTCTTGATGTAGACAGCGGAAATTTTTATCACATATATATATATCTAATCAAGGTCTATTATTTCTGGAACTTTCAATCATTTAGCTGTAACTAGTGGTGAAATACACATTGAGAAGATTGGAATACATTGATTTTCCTATTCGATTTTTGAATTATTTCCACTATAAAAAAAAAATGTAAGAAAAAACGAGTACGAAAATGTATTTTTTTTCAATCTTGTCAATGTATTTCATTATTAATTATATCTAGAAAGCTGAAACTTTTCAAAATAAAAGATCTTTATTAGATATATATGTAATAAAAATTTCAGTTACCTATACGTCAAGAAAAAAATATGAAAAATGTCATCAGTAATTTATCACCAGTTATTATGAAACATTCTTTATATAAAGTTAATGTCTTTACTTTTCTCAATATCTTTCTTTCAAAAACATATCATAAGAGAATGTTAGACTATGCATGGACTTCCACATTTAATCTTTAACGTGAATAAATATTCTACTAGTAGAACAGAATCATTACTACTTATCAAGAATAACGCATTGACACTTTTCCCATGGCCTTTCGGACAGATGAGAAAAAAATGGTTTTTCTAGTACCTTGCTCTTGAACACAATGAGTATGTTACGTAGTTCTCGCGTTCAGAGAATTTATTAATTTTTCCAAACATGTCATCAAACATTCTCTGTCGAAAAATTTGTAAACGATGATAATTTAGCTCATAGAAAAGCTTTTTGAATATGAAAATATGGATTGATAAACATTGACTTTTCATTATTCTAGTAAGTTATTACATATGAATAGAATTTTCAACTGGATTCAACGACATATTCAGATAGAAAAAGACAAATTGCACCTTCCTGATGTGATTGCAGAGATCATCAATATCAAATCATGAAATAATTTGGCAAAAACCAAGAAGAATATATCATGATTTACTCACAATTTTGCGCAACTTTTAGGTCTATAAATTGATATCGATCATGAAATACTACGAATTATATCATAAAAAAAAGAAAAAAAATTTGGTTATCTGTTTTGTACGTCTTATCAAAGATTTAACACATTTTACAGAGTCTGAAATAAATGAAAACATCTCTAAAATAGTTTTTTTATGACTACAGATGATAATTATTCAAAATATTATCTTCCAGCTCACCGAAATGGTTTATAAAAAAATTCAATATCATATTCATGATTAGTATTCGTCGATTCTACACAACTCTGTATATTTCACTCTTAAATCGAACATGAAATTTGTTGTTTTTAAACAACTATGAAGAGTAAGAACCTAATAAATTCTCGATATCGCATCTAAAAGTTTTCGGAGATGATCATTTAATAAGCCATAGATTTCGGCTATAGACATACGTATTTTGTGAAAAGGAAAAATATTTTTTTTTATTTTTCATTTCAGATTTTTTACAGTCAATAATTGAATTATTCGTATGTAGTGTATTTTAGTTAAAAGTTCTGAATCATTACTATCTTCCTGCGAGCGAACAAAATGGGTGCACAGTTGTCGAAAATTAATTTAAAACTTATTGAATTGACTACAACGGATGATTTAACATTGAGTTCTGATACGATTGTATCAAGTTATGGTAAAGAAGATATCAATTTATTCTTACCAATAAAATTTACTACTGATACAAAGACAAGTTTGATTCTATCAGATGATGATTGTCGAATATTTAACTATGAAAATAAATTAATAAAACAAATTCGAAATCATCTATCATTATTAACAAATACAACCGAACAAATAGCAATCAATGATGAAATTGATCACATACTTATGAAAGATATTTATGAATTAATCACTAACCAATATCAGAGAGCAATGAAAGATATTCAACATATTTTTAACACCAAAGAGGAATTACAGAGAACTATCAAGGAAAAGTTGGATATAGATAAAAATATCGATGAATTCATTTCTACAGTACCATATGCTACTACACGAGTAGAAGAGGAAAAAAAGATTGAAGTCACGACTACGACTAGCAAGCAACAACAGGTAGATGTTGGATTTCAAAAATTCCTCGGCTTTAGTTTACAAATGTTAACATCGGTATTATTAATTCTGATTAGATCTGCTGAAAAGAACGATCCTAGTATTATTAACCAAATGTTGACTCTAGCTAATCAATTTTGTGAACAAATCCCAATAGAACGTTTATCATCATCCATATTATCACCGACTACACATAATTTGTTGTGGAAACCGTTGCAACCTTTAACAAACTATATAAATGAATTATATTTATCAGAAGATCAACATGTATCAAATCAAAGTATTAAAATTCTATTAAGTATCTCAATAGCAAAAGGATCATTAAAAGATATTTTATCTATATTGAAAAAGCTAATATTCAACAAGGACAATGTTGTTTACGATGTACGAGGTCTATTGCTACAAATGAACGATTGTGTATTAGGAACTATTAGTAAAAGAGAAAAAGTGATGCATGAGACACTCACTAAAAAAGCAAGTGTCTCAACCTCGTATTTAGATTCAAACGAAGATGCAAGTGAAAATGAAGATGAAGAAGAACATAAAGATAAGCATGAAGATGGAACCGAAGACGACAAAGTCAACTCGTACTTCAGACAAGACTGCGGTAATAATATAGCATTAAGCGAACTTGCAGGTCAGAATATTGTCCGATGAACCCTACTGCATTTTCACTAAAATTTGCGTTACTTATATATTAGTTCAAGTTTTACTGACAAAAGTGTTTGTATGCAACAATCAAAATCTAAGCTGCAAAACTCGTATTAGATTTCGGAAATAAATCATCCATCTAAGAGATATCATAATTTTAATCATAGATTAAAATGCGATAGCTTAGCATGAAAGTCAGATATAATGGAAAAACTAAAAATCTTGTCGCTGAGAATACGAACTTTCGAAAACCTTCATATTCAACCCTGTACACAGATTATTCGAGAATCATACTAAACGTCAAGTAGTGACTTGGAATTATTTTGAGAGTATCTAGATCATTCAAAATAGAATATAGGAAAACGTTGATATTGGTATTAAGAGATGGAAAAGAGATAAGGTAATCGAATTGCTACTTTTGTGTAGCCAAGATTATGAAAAGTAACTGTACATATGAGCGAGCTTTCTCTACGAAGCTGTGCACATCGTAGATATTTTCTTTCTTTCAAGAAGGTGTTTCCATTCACGTGATGTAAGCCTAAGAAACCATAGGTTCCTTTCTAAACAGAGATTAGACGATGTACAAATGTTAGCAAAATAGTCAACTTTTCATTGCATTCGCCTTATTACCAGTGGGTAGAAGAATGACTGGTTGATCTTTTCTGAAAGTGTGGGCTGAATTGTTCGAAAACTAACTGGTTTGCTAACTATAAGTGCTGCCCTCATCTCTGTGCAGGAAAGCAAAGAAATATTTCTATCATGACAAGCATGATGTAAAACTTGTGTTTTATGCGCATCTAATGTCAATCAAGTTATCGCTTTTACTATTGACCAGTTAGTTTTTACAAGGATAATTCTCGAAAATAATCTGAAACTCGCTACACTGGAAAAAAATTACCCTATGGAATCATTTTTGCAAACGAAATTAAAAGCTGTTTTGAAATTTCCTGCGAAGTCAGAACATGTTCAAAATGATTGTTATGGTTGTAGAGAATTTTTTTTAAAGGTTTCGATTTCGTTAGAAAATTCGATTTTTTTCAATTGCCCTTTCACGTATCAAACTATCATTGGTTCCGTATGGTAACTTTTTTTCAGAGTAGGAAGTTTCGGATCCTTAGTATAGTTATGTGCCATAGTCTTGGTCATATGAAAGCAAGCATCCAGTCTTCTTATCTCTTTTCTGCCTCGTGATACGAAGCTCGACTTATTCTGTCTTCTATTTTGAACTATATAGAGATCATCGCTCGAATATACCTTCAGTTCAAATGTATTTTTTCGTGTGTTGAAAGCTTTTCTAAATTCATGGATATGTCATTTTATGTTATACTAGGAATAGGACCACTGTTCAACAACTAAAGCTGCCTATCTCACAAAAAATTAGTCGTGTTATCTCCATCGTGTTGCACATTTTCATCTTTCAGGAATTAATTCGAAAGCTTTTTATTTTTAAAATCTGTCGATTTAGTGCATACTAATCGTTTTTTAGTTTTGCGACAACAAATAAATTTAATTAGAAAAGCCGACCTGACATTTTTTTGTAAAAGAAAAAACAATTTCTCTGTTGAATGAGTCCAGAAGCGAATTTTAATATGCTTCCTACATACTTCAATGTCTGAAAAGAAAAACTGGCCATGGCCAAGCATCATTCATTCACTAACATTCTTGAATAAGTATTGTTAGATTCTAGATGGCTTAGAAATTACCAAGATTGCACTATCGAAAATTGTTTTATATGAATAGATAACATTTCTCAATGATTAGTTTGAAGCTTTAGCAACAATTGTTTCTCTCAAGGATACTATAAAGTGAACGAGGCATCAGGGCTCAGACAAGTACTTTAAAAAATTCAAGTATTTAAATAATAACTCTTCTACTATATATTCACAAGTTTTATAGAGCTCAATGAGATAAATTAAATGAGTCTATTGAGTATGAGTTTATTTCAAATAGCAGAAGAGTTCAATTTGAAATATTTGAACTTTTATCAAAAGTACTTGTTCCAGCTTTGCAAAGTATCTATCAAAATACTAACTATGGTAATAGAATGAACCCCTCTCTCTCTCATTCATCTTTATTCTTATAAAATTTTATTTTTAGGTAAAGTAGATTCGTCAGCAACGTCTACCGATGAAATCACTACAGTCTTTGATGATCATCTCGAAAGAACACTTAATAGTCAAGGTCAATATGCTCATTTGGGCAGTACAGGAAAATTCTACTGTGGTAGTACACTTGATGGACCACAGTGTAGCTGTTGTAATGGTATATGTGGACCAACAAATGGCTGTAATTGTTCAGCGTGTATGTTACTTGATGTTCAGAAACGAGTTTTGTCTCGAGGATGGCTTGTCAACAGTGACGGTGCATCAGCACGATGCAGCCAAGTGATGCCAACGACATTCTATTGTGGTCGACAGGTTATGCCAGATGATGGTACAAGTGATGGATATTGTGGACCTACCAATGGACCACAATGTACAGCATGTCAAAGATTGAATGAACAGCAAAATGATCGCTATGGCGCAATTTGGACTGGTATGTAATAATACTCTAGACACGTTTTTGCCTAGGAATTTAGTCGAGTTTGAAAAAAGTTACCATTATTTTACCAGTTCCATAAAACAAGACGTATAGAATATTAATTCTATTGATTATCGGCTGTTTTGGTTTGATGTAAACACTATACTTTTCATAGTATAATATAAGTATCAAAGGCACATCATAATGAAGAACACTTGATAAGAATCCGAAGATCATTAGTAAATTAAAAAAATCGTATATAAAGCAAAATCTTAAAGCAAAATGAGCAAAGAACAATTGTTGATTTTCATCCAATTAATACATTATAGCTTCTTGGGATGATGAAAATCGATTTCATCGCGATATTGGATTTTATTAAACAAAAGAGCATGAAATGCTCTATCACTCTGTATATTCAAATTTTGGCTTGAACTTCTTTGCTGAGAGATACTTTGAAGATTGTTAATGCGGTGAGAGTGTCTTCACTGTAATTGAAATATTTTTCAGCAAATAAATACAAGTCAAGACTTAAATACACAGAATGATAGAGAATTCCGAGCGCTATCAGAATATATAATTACTTTATTTAAAATATCGTTTTATATTGACGATAGAATTCTACTGATCCAAACGTGCAGAATTTATGTTCCAATCTGATAGAATACTGTAGATCAGAGAAAAACCACTGATTTCTTTTTTATGGTTCTATCTAAATTAAAATAATGTGTCCATATTTTGACTAGTTAAATATCTACTATTCCAAAGAAATGATAGTTCTCTTGATTATATTTATTCTTGTTAAACTTTATTTTTAGTCCGAGACGATTCATCAGCAACGTCTACCGATGAAACCACTACAGTCTTTGATGATCGTCTCGAAAGAACACTTAATAGTCAAGGTCAATATGCTCGTTTGGGCAGTACAGGAAAATTCTACTGTGATGGTACACTTGATGGACCGCAGTGCAGCTGTTGTAATGGTATATGTGGACCAACAAATGGCTGTAATTGCTCAGCGTGTATGTTACTTGATGTTCAGAAACGAGCTTTGCCTCGAGGATGGCTTGTCAACAGTGACGGTGCATCAGCACGATGCAGCCAAGTGATGCCAACAACATTCTATTGTAGTCGAAAGGTTATGCCAGATGATGGTACAAGTGATGGATATTGTGGATCTACTAACAGATCACAATGTGAAGCATGTCAAAGATTAAGTCAACAACGACGTGGTCGATACAAGCATATTTGGATTGGTCAGTAGTGTTGTAAATATGTTTTGTTTCAAGTTTAGAGACATATTTCAATATATTTCCAGTTGCAAAATAGAAGAGCTTTCCAGCTGTAAAATTCAGAACATAATTGACTATTCTATTTGATTGTAAACAATATATACTTTATAGGTCATTCAGGCATGAAAACTTTCTTTGAACCAAAACCGTATTAAAATTTTTACACACGATAAATCCTTTTTTTTTTATTTTTACTTTTTGTGGTATGTTCTTCGATACTAATTACCAATCATATTTCATAAAAGAAGGCGCTAAGCCATTCAGTGGAAACACTGTCCATTTTGTTTTTTTTTAAATGTCTCGATATAGACTAAATTAAACGATAAATGATGTTCCGATCAATATTTTATTTTTTCAATTAATCAAATGTGTAGTAATCCCACTAAGTACGAACTAATCGACCTATTTTCATCCCTATTAATAATTCTTTAGATGATCTTTGAGCGATTTGTAACGATGTTTATGAAAAAAAATCTGATGTAATTTGAGAACATGCCATTTTATTCAGTTAATTATAGATTTTAGTGCTTATCTGCCTAGGTTAATTTAACTAAAATTATAAATAGGTAGCCATCTACTTTATGAAAAAATTTTTCTCACAGACTTTTATTAGATCACATATGTATCACTTATATTTAATATCTAGAAAAGTGTAGCACCTATTTAAAAATCTACTATAGATTTATATTATACAAAGTACATTCACCTATTTAGAGGAAAGAACATTGGTGTCATTGAATTATTTAAAAAATCTTGGTGTATATCCAAATACAAAATTAATGAAATTGAATGAGAAACAATTTACTGGAAAATTCATATCCTCTATGGTTCTGGCACATATTGACTTTATTAATGAAGTTAATTCAATTGAACAATATCAATATGAGTTAATCAATGATTCAATATCATTCGAATTTCATTCAGATACATTCAAATTATTATTTCAAATCATTGAAGAACTAACAATATTGATAACAGACGTTTCAGATACACTTTTACTTCATATTCTAACTGTTTGTTTGCGATTATGTCAAATACATTTGAAAATTTTATGTTCTGTAAAAATGAATTTTGATAAATATTTATTGAAGAGTAATGATAAAGTAACAAATATGATTCAATCTTCTACAATATCTACATCGAATAATCAACTTGATCTAACATCATTTGCAACAGACGATCAATTACAAAAGTGGTTTGAAATTTTACGGAAACTGATTTGTACTGACAATGGAAAACCTGAACAAGCTACTATATATAGTCAAGCGTCAAAAGCTCTTATTAATATTCTTGATATACAATCATCGTCATTTATAGAAAAGTTATCATTTATTCATAAGCATATAATGGAAAATAAACATCCAGTATTTGTAAAACAATTATATAAAGAATTAACAAAAAATCATGTTTTACTAAGTTGGATTGAAATTTTATGTAATGACAATAATAAAGAAGAATCCGAACAAATTCTAGCATTAAGAATACTTTATTCATTTATTGATAGTTGTTTTAAACCATCGAACGAAATAGAAAATGAACAAATTCAACAACGTAAACGAATATTAAAACTATTTCAACAATTACTATTAATGCAGTTAGTACCAAAATTTCGATTAAAAATAAAATCAAACAATAAGTCTAATAATGAAATACTTATAGGTGTTGCTTCAAGTTCTATATCATCTATGATAATTAAATATATTACTTACATATTAAATAATTATATTGATAGATTAACAAGTGTAAGAGATTTATTCAATTCAATACTTGCAGGTTTATGTCTAATGACAAAAACAAATGAGATATTTGATTTTGATATAATACAACCAATATTCACAGCTATTATATCACAACTCATAGAATATGTATTTCAAAATATAAACACTGAAGAATATGAAAACAATAATCTACATTGTATATGTTGGTTATTAGGAAAAATGTCTCATGTTATGATTATTGGTTCACAAGAGAATTTACTAGAAAAGAAATATAATAATAAATTAAAATCAATTTTATTTGCTGGTGGTTGTGAAAAAACAATAATTGAAAATAATAAATATCTATTAGATTCAATCAAATCTCCTTTAGCTAATTATAGTCAATTTCAATGGTCTAATGATATGGAACAATCATCTTTTGATAATGAATTTCTCATGTCAATTTATAATAATATTAATCAAGGTGCACAATTAATATCAAAAATGAAAATATATATAAAAGATAAACAACGTTTTTTACAAAAATCAATTGAACAACAAGTTAATGATGCATTTGCTGCTGTATTTGCTGTCTATATAAAATATTATCGTCGAATTAATTTAGCTAAATTTGAATTATTACGAATAGATAATGATAAACCACATGATAAACTTATATCTATCTATGAATATGCAAATTATGTTCAAACATTATTTGCTACAACAAAAGCACAAGGTGGTGATTGTAATGAACTTTATAAACAAATAAAAACTAATGCATTATTTCTTTTATCATCTATTCAAGAAAGTAATTTAATTCCAATAATCAATGAAGATTCTCAACAACCATCAACACCACTTACACCAACAACAACACCGATAGAACATAAAACAAGACCATTTTTTAACCGACAAATCTCACGATGGACAACAGCTAGACGTATTCTTCAATTGCTTCGAAATACAATGAAGGCTTGTATACGTTTTAAAAAATTAATGATAGCTAAGAGAGAAGCTATTAAACAAAAATTCGACAATGAAAGTATCTTAAATCGTGCAATTGACTCTTATATTTATGGTGATTCATATAAAACAATAACAAGCGAAGAAAAACAATTGGAATTTGATGAACTTATTCAATGTATGTTACAACAGTATAAACGAGCAATGATAAGAATAAATATGTATCGATTTATTCAAATATTTATAGAAAAACTATTAAATATTGAAGATCAAAATCGAGCATTAACTATCTTATCTTTGTATTTGTCATGTTTAAAAAATCAAAATTTAGAATGGTCCTATTTAGAAAATATTGAAGCATCAACATGTAATTTAAAAGAAGAGATTGGAAATAGTTATTATTCTATAATCAAAACTATTCTATTCCATGCATTACGATCTACTACATTTGAATCAAAATTTTTATGGCAAAATATGTTCAACTTACTTAACTTATCATATGAATCATTTGATATTGAATATCTTTACCGCGATCAATTTGTACAAACATTATTCACATCATTTGTTAGTTACAATGAAAAGTCAAATTATAATGTTGAATTCTATAGAAAATTAATTGGATACAATTGGTTTCGATTGTTTGTTTTGAAATTTTGTGAAGTCATTCAATTAGCAGAACAGACAAGTGTAGTCAATAGACGCCTAATCAAACAGCAAAAATTTATTTTCAATACTTTGATTTTAAATGAACTGAAAGCATTAATACAAACGATATCAATTGATACAGAAAATGAAACTAGTTGTTCTTCAAATTTCGCAAAGAATTCTTTAGACAATCTTGCCATTGGTTGGTTTATTAAAATTGCAACAACATCTCAAAATGATACATCGATTATTTCAAATGATCTCTCATCAAAATTCGATATTGAACTCTGTATAAAACAATGGTTAACCTTTCTACTTCGTCTTGTCCATTCGTACGAACATGTTCAATCTATTTGTGCAACAATTGATTACATTGAAAAATTACTATATATTTATCGAAACTATCAGAATAGTGTTACTGGTTTACTCTCATTGAAAATCTTACGTTACCTAATACCCAAACATACAAAGTACACGTCAAGAAATGTTATTGAAACATTTTTTAAAGAAATTTTATCTTGTATTGGAAATAGTTTTACTTCGCAACAGCCTCCATTATACATAATCACTGAATTAATCTATTTCTATCGTACAGTAATGTCTATGAAATCATCATGGCAAATGATGGCAACAAAATTGATTTTCGACACTATCATATCAAGTCAGAATAAAATCAATTTAGAATTATTCAAAACTGACGATAAGAACCAAATGAATTGTTTGATAGCATCATTATGTATATTAGGTGGATATATTCAGCCTTACTGCTTAGCTTCAATTGTGAAAGTTTATAATGATGAAGATAATAATGAATTTCAATTGGCACTTATCATAGAAACCAACATGAATACTAATGATTCAGATTTGCCTGATGGATTATCTTATGTGATTCAATATTTAGAAACAAATAAAATTGAAACAGTGACAATTGATAAACTACAAATTGAAATCGATGTTCCACCACCAAATCTACTCTTGTTACCAAACATAAATGAAACAAATATTGCTATACATTCACTTTTTGATGCATTGGCATATTTTATACAAATTGATACATTAAAAAAGGAACCTGTACTATTATTACAATTGCAACGTCATTCAATGGCTGTTCTCTGTCACATATTGAATGATAAAACACTCATCGACATATTCATGCAAAAACCATATGCATCTATTATTATTAAATTATCCATATCTGATTCGATGTCGGAAAATTATCGACAACTATCTGATTTACAACTAATGAATAAACAACATTTGGAACAGTATTGTTTAAGTTTAGATACATATCTACGCTTGAATGAAATTGTACACTACGATAATGGTAATAGTAATGAATTATTACATGATATGATAGTTGTAAATAGTAAACATAAGTCTTCAGCATATATTTGGAATCATGATCAAATTAATCGTAATCAATTGATTGTTAATGCTCTATCAACAAGTGTATTCAAATATAATGGTTGGAAGCCATATGCATCAGAAATTGAAATTGAATCGTTTAAAAGTGGTCGAATCGGAAGTAATGAACTTAGAATTGTTCCGATGCCGCTTGACACTAGTGATTCAAGAGTATTTGAAGAATGTGGTAATAATCATAAATTCAAAGGACGAATTTCTCCAAGTTTAGAAAATACTAAAACATCGTTTCCAACGTATATTATTGATGATGTTCGAGTGAGTGAAGGTAAATGGTATTATTGTGTTAAAATACTAGTTAGTGATGTTTTTCAAATTGGATGGGGAACAAATGGATTTACACCCGTTCCAAACAACGGTCGGGGAATAGGTGATGATAAATATTCTTGGTCGTACGATGGATCACGTGGTGTTATTTTCAATGATGGAGAATTTCGTTTCACTTCTGATGATATACGCTGGAAAGAAGATGATGTTTGTGGTTGTGGTATTGAAATTGATGGTGAGAATATTTGTATCAAATATTGGCTCAATGGAAAATATCTTGGTAAAGCTTTTGAACATCAATCAAATATCACATCAACAACGACAAAATGTAATATGTTACCAAATGGACGGCAGGGTACTATCTATTTTCCTGGTGTTTCTTTACGTTCTTATTCTAGAAGCCGTTGTGAACTTATTTTTAGTCCAGAAGATATGACGAAATGTCCATTACCGAAAGGTTATAAACCATTACTACTACCAAAATTGATTAATATTGAAAATTCTATTGTCGCTTATCCTTACAGTGCTTATTTGATTGATGATTGTGTTGAAAATAATTTTCATATAGATCGAAGGAAAACATCAACAACTTTTCTACGTGATTTTGTAAATGAACATCATCTTGAAACAACATTTACTATCGATGATCATCAATTAGTATTGCCAGAAAATAGTACTGGTTTATCACTTTCTATCAATAATGACGATACATCATCATTGACAATCAGTTTTGATTTTAAAATTTTAAAAAGTTTTGAAAATGATACTACCACCAAAACATTGGATATCTTTATCATTACTCTAGAGACCACTGAAATATTCTCAGTACAAACTTCAATAAGTAAAATTGATGAAGAGATACGAACTGTGATTATATTTGATCCTACACCAGGACAAATGATAATCTATTTCAATAATGAATGCCGAAAATTTCATGTGACTTTTGAAACTGCAAAAATGACGAAATTTAATTTTAATATAATACCTTATGTTACCATTGGAATAAAAAATCTCGGCATTTGGAAATATGCTCTTTCTGAAGAACATATTCAACGTCTATTCACTTATGGTTTATTCTATGTAGCGGTCGATTATCAACAATTGAAAGAATATCGAAAACAAGCAAATACTATTACGTTTCATAAAAATCAACAACAATTTTTAAACGAATTACTTATTCCATTTGATGAATCATTCGAAGAGAACATATGGGAAATAAAGAAGAAACAAGTTGATGTTGATGAATCAAAATATTTTAGAACGATTGTTGGAACCGATGAATCTGTTGTACAATTATTTGGAAATAAAACTTATCTTGTTCTAGACAAATCAGCTGATCTATGGTACGAATATACACTTATTCTAGATATTTGCATACCTAATTGGCCAATGAATAACGAACAATTGACACTATTGACATTGAATACAAAATCAGAAATTTATATTACACATAATGGTAAAATTGTTCTATCGAGTAATGGAATACAAAATAAAAGTGATTCGACATTAAATTTGAATGAATATTTTCGTTTACATATGTCATTTGAAAAGAAATTTGTCAAAATCTACGTGAATGGATTATTGAAACTAAATGTCAATGTTGATAAGGATCAGTTCATAATAAAAGCCAAACGGATTGATCTATTTCGAGAAATGGATTTGACAAAGAATACGACTAGTGATGATAGACTTCGCATCGAATGTAAATCGATTACATTTCTAAATAGTTCATTAGTGGATGCTGATAATTGTGAAGAAATGAAATCGACAAAATATTCATTAGAAACATTGATTGTGCCACCTTTTTCAATCGTTGCATTAAATTTAATTGCAATTGGATATAAAGAAGCATGGATAAAATATGTTATGAAACAATACAATACGAGTAACATTCAATTAATTGATACAATTATACGTGAAAAAAAAGAAGAATTCTTAAAGAACGATGTTCAGAATCGACAAAAACGTTACTTTAATATTTTTTCAAGATTAAATCCATCGATCGATAGAGAAAAATTGGAAGAGTTACTCATGTTTTCGAAATTTGATTCCGACGAACAAGTGACAAATGCTTATGAACTCGTATTACTTCATTGGCATGATCTACAGACACCGAAATCTTTGTTTAAGACATATGAAACAAAAGAAAATCTTGCTAATTCAAATGAAACTGAAAATTTATTTTCAAACAAGAAATGGTACTGTCAAATTGTTCGCGATTTAGATGTCAATGAAGATCTAGATGAATGGATTCAAGATAAAATAAAAATGGTTGAAATAGAAGATCTCACTTGTCAATTGTTTGATTTAACAAAATCTGAACAAGAATTATCAACAATGATATCAATTGTAGGAGGTCAACGAAAAAAGATTAAAAAATCAATTCAATATTCACATCAGCAAATTTCAAAACAAAAATATATGACCTTCCGTATCGCCTGTGAACATGAATTAATGATGATCTATGCACGTTGTACTATATTCAATATGTTAAAAGTTTGGTCAAATCATAGTTTAAATAAATTTCCATGGGAAATATTTGGTGATTATGGATTCATAACTACATTATTACAATTGATGGATTATCATTATATGTATACAAGTACACATAGAGATGAGAATTTTGATGTCATAAGTTTGTTATCGAATTCGATATTCAAAGCTGAAATAAAAGAATTATTAAAATATACTAGCAAGCATAGTGAAATTAATAGTGAAATTTTATATAGAGAAGTTCCCTTAATCTATGAATTGCAAAAGAGCATTACTATTCAATTGATCCAATTGTTGTTTGATCCATCATTATTGCTATATGATTATGATAATGAGACAAAGGCTATAGATGAACAAATATTGATCAAACAATCAAGCATAACTTTTATTGTAAAAATATTGAATCTATTTGTTGAATTGGCAACCGATAAATCAATCATGAAACCTTATGATACTGATTTACTTATTCCACTACTATTTCCAGTATCATTAATCAATCTATTGTTCGATTTATTTTTGATTAGTCCAACACATCAATTGAAAATATTTATTCTACATCTCTTTTCCACGTAAGTAAAAAAAAAAAACATTGACAATATACAGTAAAATTTTTCATAATTATACGTTTTGATGAAAATGTAAGTTAGACTTATTTTCAATAACACTAACCTTGTACAGGTAGAAGAACAAGGAAAGAGAGATAGACAAGAAGGAACAAGTTCAATTTAGTACGTGTAAAAACATAAAGAAGAAAACTAAGTTACACAATGACCTAGTTCATAGAGAAAATACCCATATGTGATGCACTAACACATATTGGACAATTCCTTCACTTTAACAAATGGCAAGAGTGTTAATGTGTTGAGAATGAATGAAAGTGTGTGAAACTAACTGTTTATCTTACTCAAATCTCCATCTGTAAACACCGATATTTTACCCGCTGGCTGGAAGTTGTAAATCGAACTACGAAGATCTACATCAAATTATAATGAGATATAGAGGGTATGGGTGCTATTATGGACATTCTTTACAGCAATATCCACATCCGTATGAAATAGTATCTAGAACAGCAATATTAGATATAGTGAAAATTAAAATAACTCTATATATTGTTCTTTTGTTTGATAGTTTACTTGAAACAAGCAAACACTTCAATTTGAATGAACAAATTCAACATTTCTTATTTCAGTTATTCATCGAAATATCAAACAAAGATAATTTGATGACTAACGTAACGATGAAAATGTTACAAAATAATCTCATGGACTTAGTATTTCTACTATTCGAAAGACAGAAATATCAGCAAATTACAACGCATCTAACAAATGATCTAAATCAAGAATTTAGAATCGATTTAGCACAATGTCCACAAAGTTTTCGTGATATATTGAAAATAATCGATATTATCAATGTGTTGAACGATAAAAAAAGGCAAGCACAATTTTCTGAAGTTGTTTTTTCAATAATCGATGATGATTCAGATGAATCTTTGAAATTCACTCGAGACGATGTTGAAAAATCGAATAGCCATTTCGATATGGTAGCTGATCAACAATTGATTAGTTTTATGAATAAACAATTGCTGATCAATGACTCATTCACAGATTTTATTCAGAGTCTATTTATCGAAGATATGTCCGATGCGACATTCTACAAAACTTATTCATCTCTATCGAATATTCCAGCTGCTTGTATAATAACGCGTGCAAAACTGTTCTATCGATTAAGTATGCTTATCGAAAAAGTTGTATCACTATTGAATTTTACTTTATCACCGGGACAGAGTATTTTAACAGATAAATTTCGAGCACATAAAACTTATTTATTGTACTCAACAAAACTTCAATGGTTCGAGCAATGTCTACAGAAAACTGGAGCAACATCGTTACAACATATTCCTTCAATTAACTTTGATGCGATAAAAGCAAGTAATGTTGATGATAAGGACGAAGGTACTATGTTTCATCAAGCTTATGATCAATTACATAAAAACGCTCAAATAATATTTCGAAGAGAAGAGGAACAACTTTGGCTAGCACAATACATTGGAATGCATAGTACCGATCAAGGTGGACCCTATCGAGATTCAATAACGCGTATTTGTTCAGATATATGTAGCACACGATTGTCATTATTTATTTTGTGTCCAAATGGACGAACACAAAGTGGTTTAAATCGTGATCGTTGGATTCCAAATATATTTCCACCAAATAAATCAATTCCAACTAAAATAAAAGAACAATATCGATTCATTGGACAATTAATGGGCATGGCAATACGTCAAAAACATTATTTAGACTTAAAATTTCCTATTCTAATTTGGAAGCAATTAGTACAAGAACAAATAACTATGGAAGATATTGAAGCAA
The DNA here is from genome assembly GCA_905250125.1 of Rotaria sordida. Lineage (NCBI taxonomy): Eukaryota > Metazoa > Rotifera > Eurotatoria > Philodinida > Philodinidae > Rotaria > Rotaria sordida. The sequence continues at coordinate 82,245 of CAJNOL010000813.1, forward strand.
TTGATATTCAAAGTTTTACAATTATTAACGAGATGGCAAAGATTGTAAATCGAAATCAATCGACAGATACTGAGAATGATATTAATTATTTACTCAACAGTATTATGAGTGAATTACATTTTGATATTGTTAGTTCAGCTGGACAAACTTATGAACTTGTACCTGGTGGTGCAGAAATTCCAATTACATCAAACAATTTAAAACAATATTGTACATACTATTGTACATATCGTCTAAATGAATTTTATCGACAAATTGAATTTATTCGTCAAGGTTTATATAGCATTGTACCAAGTTATTATTTGAGTTTGTTTACAGCCAGTAATCTTGAAGAAGCCGTATGTGGAAAAGGACAAATTGATATTGAATTATTGAAACGAAATACAATTTATAGATATGAAAATGAAAATAAACCACATATTCAACGATTTTGGAAAGTTCTAAGTGAATTGTTTGATGAAGATCAAAAAAAATTGCTTTTAATATTTGTTTGGGGACGAAATATATTACCAAGTACAGATGAAGAATTTACATCAAAATTCATTATTAATCCATACTATACAATCAATGAAGAAGTAGATAAAGTACTTCCACGTAAGTAGAATTCAACTTTTTAAATTTAGAAAATGATGTCAAAGCAAATTTACAAAATAAAGAAGCAAAATTTCTTCGTGAAATTGTAGAAGATTAAAATAGTTTGTCGTATAGGTTTTCTCGTTGGGATGAATTTTCATACTATAGTTAAGCTTTCTACTCGACAAGATGACATAATTTTCATTCATCTACTTCTATCAATTTATGAGTCAGACAGTTTAGTTTCAGAATTTATTGACACAATATATTAGTCGCCAATTATAGAAAGTTTAAAACTAAATCGAAACAGTAATTACAAACTCTCTTAACTATTCTCGCTTTGATATCAATCTCTTACTGAGTCATTTAGAAAACAATTTATGTTTTGTAACTTAGCAACCATTATAGATAAATAGTTTCAGAATCCAATTTCTTCGAAAATGTATATTAAAGAGGCAAATTAAAAAGATTAGAGATTTGAAATCAAGGTTCAAAATTTTGTTGCATGAGGAAGATTAGATTCTTGACTGTGATGTTACTGAATGGAGTCTTATCTTCACACGCTTTCGTAGAATGTTTACTCTGGAAATTTTCGTTCGATACAATCTTAAAGTAATAGAACAATCATTTGAATTGATGAAAAATTAACTTTCGTTTTTTCACTTACGTATGTCTGCTTGCACATTCTGTAGTTGAACTAGGCGATTGTCAATAAAAGAGAGAGATTACTTCTCTCGAACTCTTTCGGTGGAGACTCAATCGTATCACAGCACAGAACTCCAATAGGAGGTTTAAATTCGTTTGTCCTATCGTTGGACTCACAACTTATAACTCAACAAAATATATAGATCTAAATAGAAATGAATACCTTTTTCATAGTTTCGACATTTTTCAAAGCTTAAAATAATACTCATCGAATCATGATGACTTTCAATTCATAGAGAACAAATGGTAAAGTTAACAGTCTTATGGTAAGCTATAACTTTGATAGTTTTACAGTGAACTAGATACGAGAAATCATTAATTACGATTAAATTCTTCGTTCAGAATAGATTCGCATGTCTTTTTTTTCTATGACAATATGCGATCATTGTTTGAGGACGGTTAATTGTTGTGAACTATGTTTTAATCCGTTTGAACCTTAAAAATAGGCATACTTGATAAAAAAAAAATCGTCTAATATTTAAACAGAGATGTTCATTAGATTAATATCTGAATGTTAGATTTTCTATTAATAAAATCTTCTATTATGCATTTGAAGTTTTTCTGCATCATGATCTTATATATGAAGTAGTGGTTTCATTTTCGGGAGAGATATCGACAGAGCTAGATGGAATTAAGTAGAGATATTTTGTAGTATGATGAATAAATCATGAAATTCATTCGTTTTAGGTTCACATACATGTTTTTTTTCAATCGATTTACCTGAATATTCGACGGCCGAAATTATGTACGAACGTTTGAACTATGCTATTACCCATTGTTCAAGCATCGATGGCGATGGCAATATGGTTGAAACTATTGATTTAAGAGATTTTGTTTCGGATGATGAAATATTAACAATGTGAATCATGTTTCTAGAATATAAACATTTATTTAATCATGCTAATAATAATTCTTTGAAGTTTTTGTATCTTCTGCTTGTTCATCAACTCTCATAGGTCTTTATCTGATTGTTCAAAGGATTTTTTCAATACAATACATGTATACTATACAACTTTAAGTATGTGATTGATACGTGTATATAATTATTTTCAAAAGCAAGATACCATATTAGTGATTTCACTTTATTATTTATCGACTATCAATTAGTAGTTGGATACAAGTGTAGACATAGATAGGATAAGAGTGTCAGCATGGATATACCGATTATGGCGTAATAATGTGCTTTTCAGTCTCGCAAATTCTTATGCAACATCTACAGGGTGTGGATCTAGATCTACTCTCCATGCTTCCGATCACAGCCACACTCAGTTTTAGTTCGACCGACGTTGAATAAGTCTTTTTTAAATATATTTCACAGAAAAAACAGATATAAAATGGCTCGATTATATTTTTGAAATGAAAGGTAGGCAACAAACTTTGGTCTTTATATAATTTACCAATAAAAACACATTTTGTGTTTCTTTCACTAACGGTCAAAGTATCTATAGTGTTTGTTTCACCTTGTTCTTTCTATTATTCGCTTCATACCACAAAGCTGCTCCTGTAGTTAATGCTCCTGCCAACTCCCATATTACTATACCAATAAGACCTTCCGGTGCGTGGCCATTCTTAATAGCCAAAATGAATACTGCAACTGTTACCAATCGGAAAACAACTGTAAATTGATAAAATTTTATCCATTGATTCCAAGCTGCTAGTAAGTAGTATATACCCATATTAAATGAAGCCATCGATGAAGAAAGTAGGAATGCTATGGTATAATCACCATCTTGACGTGTTGATCGATCGAGAACAATCAAATTCATTCTGTTTAATAATGTTTCAGGCCTTATTAAACCGAATAGACCTGCTGAGATAGCCATTAAACCAAAGACAAATATGGTCAAGTCAGATACAGTTCGAATCATTATCTGTAATAATCAGTTTTTGTATAAGCTCACTATTCCGTTATCTTGTGATATGTGAAATGAAATTTTCTTCGTTGTACTAACAACGAAGAAAACTTGAAGCAAGGGAAGAAACGGTATCACATGCATGAATATCAAAAAGTGGAAGGTGCGATGTGAACAAATTTCGAGAACAGGACGGTGCTGCGCTCCACGCCGTCTTTACCCTTAATAACATCCCTGGAATGCAGTTCAAATAATAAAAAAGAACAGGATTAATAAATTCTTTGTGACTTTTTGAAAGAAAAGAAAAAAGTTTTTTTTTTCTTTACTGTGGTTTACTTTATTTGAATAAATGATAAGATTTCAATGAATTTTCTTTTCCCAGAAAAAAAATTCATTTATAACAGTAGTAGCATTGCTGTAGCAAACTAAGAAGAAATAATGGTTTTATGAAGATTGATCTGTTAATATTTACCTCATGCTTTGTGAAATACGATGAAAGCTATTATTATTCGTAATTACTTTGCATCTAAACTAAAATACTGATTAATAATTAAAGCTGGTATTTTACCTTTACTATTTACTACTAAACGGTGAAATTTGAACTCAATTGATCGAACAGATCAAAAGTTATCGTCAAAATAGAAGCCGCTACGAAATTTCTTCATTTCTTAGCTGTCCTTTCAAAAATAATTAGGAGCATATTTTTCTATGACAAAACGGCTTGCCATGCTCTCGTTTGCACATAGGTAAATAGTTTGAAGCGTTCTCTCGTTACATTCTTCGTCTTTCACATCAGTTCTTTTTCTTTTCATTCTCTTAGTTTTTCTTTTTTCTTTCTTGCTGCACGTCGTCTTCGTTCGTCCCACTCTATCCTTCTCTCTGTGATATCATATCTTTTCTTTATTGATATAACGAATATCTGTTTAGATCGAATACTATACAAAATGTGAGGGTGGGTTGTGAGATTAAAATAAATTTCAAATTAAAATAGATATATTCTTTCATGTTACTTGTTCATGGTTACAAATCATATAGATTCTTTATCGAATATCTACAGTGACATGTCTCGAGTAGTCCGAACGACTATACAAATATAATTTGTCTCTCAAGATCATAGACATTGCCAATCGAATCATGAAAATTTTACATGCCAATTTAGACATTGGGAAATCACTAACGTGGTTTCCACAGCCAAAGCCACACCCTTAGAATGTTTTTTTCTTGCGAATAAATGTTTCAAGTAAACAGAGCTTTTCAACTTTTTTGCATAAATCGTAGTAAGACAAAGTACATTCCTTCTAAATATTTCAAAGTATTATCCAATAGATATTTTTTCTAGAGGGATATTTAAATTATGAAACTTTAAAACGGAGATACATTAATGTTAATTGAACACCCGCCTGGGAATTCATCTAATAATGGTTACTAATTGTTTATGAATGAAAAAACAAATGTTAATTATAATTTTTTGCGAAGCATGTCAATATAATTTTGAACATTTTGTACTTTTTCATCATTCGAACCGAAAGCTGAACGAGCATGAAAAAGGGAACGTTCAGCATGTTTAATAGCTGCATCATAATTTTCAAGATCTTCATAGTTTCTTCCTGTGTTGAAATGAATCACATACAAAGATGAATGATTCGGAGATGATGATGCTTCTTGAATCTCGAGTGATTTTTCATAAAATTTAACAGCATCTGTTTTCTTATTCATAGATGAATAAATAGAAGCCATACTACTATAAAGTGGAGCTAATAATGAATCATTTGGAGAAAGTATTTTTTCTTGAATAGCTAAGGCTTTTTGATAAAATATAATAGCTTCAGAATAACTTTTCATTGAATGATATATTGATGCAATACTTTCACAAGTTGAAGCTATTGCTGGATCATTCGGAGAAAGAGTTTTTTCTC
>CAJNOL010000813.1:87301-102147 GCA_905250125.1 Rotaria sordida
CATTGAATCGTAGACAGAACCAAGATTATCATAAATATGAGCAAAACTAATATGATCTTCAGGAAGCGTTTTTCGTCCAATATCGATTGATTTTTCAAAAAATGATAATGCCGTTGCATAATCTCCTAAGGAATCATGTACTGAACCAATGTTGCTATAACTCATAGCTATATCAGGATGATTTGATGGTAGTGATATTTCTCGAATACTAAGAGATTTGTTATGATATTCAAGTGCTTTTAAATGATCTTCTAGTGAATTAGATATTGTACCCATGTTAGCATAACTTTGTGCTAGATCTACATGTGTAGAAGGAAGAATTTTTTCTTGAATTTCAAGAGATTTTTGATAAAATGAAAGTGCAGTATCTTTATCACCTAATGCACTGTAAGATGATCCAATATTATTATAAATACTACCGAAATCTGGATGATTGTCAGGAAGAGTTTTTTGCCTTATTGTAAGCGTCTTCTTGTAGAAATTAAGTGCAGCTGCATAATCACCCAATGAACTATAAACTGATCCTAGATTATTGTAGGTAGTAGCGATTGAAAGATGATCAGGTGAATGAAACTTTTGTTCAATTTCAAGCGCTGTTTTATAGTAATGTAGAGCCGAAGAATTATTTCCCATTTTATGATATACACTAGCCATGTTATTATAGGTAGACGCCAGCGATGAGTCTTGCTCAGAGATATTAGCTTGTTTGATATCAAGTGCCTTTTGATAATATGATAATGCAGACATATAATCACCCTTTTCACTATAAACATATCCAAGTTGATGATTAAGATGAACTTGTTTGCGCCATGATTTTTCATTTTCAGAATTGAGTTGTGCATCATAAATTTCCTCAGCTCGGTTAAATTCACCCATTTTTAGCATCAAATGTCCAATACGATCTAAAGGAGTACCACCTTCAATTTCTTTTCTAAAATAATCAGTTAATGTTTTAAGTGCTTGATCATGATCACTTGTTAAATTTAGATTAACAAGCCAATATTGATCTTGAATATGTTGAACATCGTTAATACGAAAAACCGTATGCATAGAAAAAAGAATTTCATTTTCATATTTATAAGAACTATTTTCTGTTAAAAAAGCCAATGGAACTGATGATATTTTTGGATTGACGATCATTTCGAAGAGTACACCATTAACTTTTGGATTTTCTGCTGCACGAATTGCAAATTGTGTTGAAACTTTTAAATCAATACTTGTTGATAGAAAATTGTTAAATGAAAGAAGACCACTGATGCTAGTTTTTAGTTTTTCGAACTCATCTAACGACATACCTTGTCCACGATAGACAGTTATTACTTCATGTTGATTCTTTTGTTCATTATATAGTTTTTCAATTTGTTTATGAAGATCCGAAATAAAAAATCCCATTTTCATAATCGTTTCAATATCTTGACATCTTAATGCACGATTCATCATTGAATATAAAAAAGATTCTTTTGTATACCATTCAATAGCTAATGTTTTATTATATTCAAGTTCAAAGTCATCAATAAGACTCAATTGATAATCATCATCAGCATATGTAATACGACAATATTCAACAAGTTTAGTTTTTGCTTTATAATCATATTCTATATCGAGTAGATTTTCTTTAAGTAATTGTGTATACATAAATGTTTTATCGAGTTCATTTGATTCATAATTTTTTTTCTCAATATCTTTCTTTGTTAAAATACTTATCGAAGTTAAACTACCTATTTGACCACTATCAAATTTAATAGCGTGAAATATTTGTTCCATATGATGATAAATTCCTTTGACTTTTCCTGCCCATTTATTAGCCCAATGTATTCGAAAATGTTTCTCTGGATTGAAAATATAAATACATTCAAGTTGTGGTTTATTGAAAACTAATGGTATGAGTTGTTCACCGATTGTATCCGAAACAATGAGAAAAACTGTCTTATCACTAATCTTATCAAGATATTGAATACATTCGTCAGACTTAGTAAATTTATCAATAACATTAGTAATACGTTGAAGTTTAGTAATTGAATCTTGATAAAGTTTCTCAGTTTTATGTATATAAGGATCCACCCAAATAATAACCAAATTTTGATTGAGATCATATTGTGTATGAATAGATGGATTACGAGATTTTTTACCTTCATTAGATAGTTTTACTACTGTCGAGTTGCTTGTGGAAGTTGCGCTTGTTATTCTATTGTTTGAAGCCTGTTGCGTTGAAGAACTGGGCATTTGCTTCTTTTGGCTGTTCGTCTCACTCTGAGATGTTGTGGAATTAGGAACAACTTTTGTGGCTTTTAGTGATCCACAACCCATGGCGAATAATATAATCTGTTTCTATTGAAAGATTATTTAAATGTACGTTTCGAAGTAACAAAATTACCTTTGTATATGAGTAGTTTTTATTTATTTGCGCACTTGAGATTCAGTGCACTTGCAAATTTTATTTTATGTTATAAAACTAACACTATTGGCTATGGCCAGAGCTTATCTTTCTTTTGATATTATAGTATGTAGTTTTGTCTAGAGAAAGAAGAATTGACATTGTTAAGACAAAGATATAGAGATAAGTTGTAAATTCAAAAGTCGTCGTGAGATCCTTATCGATGTGAAAAAATCCAAGTAGTGAGTGTCTATAACGAAATATTGAGACTAGAAGAATTAATATTGAATTTCTTTTCTTATTCTCTCAACTGAATGGAGTGTCATAGGGTGTGGGTGTAAGTATTCACGTAATATAAATTCACCCACACCCTATCGGTACCTCACATTCATCATTACATGCTTGAACGCACCCCAAGCAGACAAAACTTTTCGAAAACGTGTGTACATACGCAGAATTCTAAAATCCAATCGGCGAAAACGTACAGTTTTTTTTCTGTTGAATATTTGCAGACGTTTAAACACCTTGAAAGCTGGCTTTATAAGCGTATAAACGCTCATTGGCCCGAAAAACACATTTCATGCATCAAAAAGTTGAGATTTTTGCGCGTTTTTCACAACACTTATATCATTCAAGGTTCTGCAATAATTACTGACCACGTTCACGCTTCAAAATTAAGCGAACTGGACGTTATTTTCTCCACATATTTGTTAGATTAACTATTTCGAAAATTCAAATGATTAAACGATGAGCGTTTCAATGTTTCAACATAGTGAAGCACCAAATATTTCGAACATCTTTTTTATAGCAAATAGTAACCGTTTAGACAGCTAGTTTCATCGATTTCCAAGTATCTCGAGATATGAACTTTTTCATATTTACATAGTTCAAAATTTTAAACGTTTAAACACCTGACATTATCGATTTCTGGGAGTTTTGATACATGAATTTTTTCATATCTGCATGCTTCAAAATTTTAAACGTTTAAACGGCTGATATTGTGAAATTCTAGGAGTTTTCATACACGAAGTTTTTCATACCTATATGCTTGAAAATTCTGGACTTTCTAATGGTTGATTTCATCGATTTCTAAGGGTTTTGACATGTGTGGCTTTTTCTTTGTAATTTCATGAAAATTTTGACTGTTTTAGCGGTATGTTACTGCGAATCGTAGGGCTTTCTTTGAATGAAATTCTTAGTATTGTTTTATTTTTCTAGTTTTAAGTAGGGTTTTCGTCTGTGTTGCAGACATTGTGGTCAGTATTCTTTATCGTGTTGAACGTTTCCAGCGTGTTGTAAGTTTGTTGGATTAAATCATTTCTGATTTATTGTCGCCGTCTTTTGATAGAGTAACAGATTAATTATGCTTTTCAGCTAAAGGATTGTTCCGGAGAAGATTGATTCGTAAGGAGCGACTTAAAGAAAAATCGCCTTTTGAGCACTTGAAAATCTTTATGTGAGGTCTGTCGCCGAAAGCGCTGAAAATTTGGTTTTGGATGTGGGTGGTGTGCGTGTGAGAGCACCCAAAATCACACCCACATCAGAAGCAGCAATAAAAAAGCGCTCGAACCAAACTAAAATGAGTTATTAGACCCTTGTCCCCCATTGTTCGAAATTCTAATTACAAGGTAAAAAACAATCATAACTTTATGTTTACCAATAAATCAACTTTTTACTAAAGATATAGCTAGTACACAATATTTTTTGAATAACAGCCTAGGTGCTATTTTTTAAATACATATCCTCAATGATTGGCTGCCTCTAAATTCTGCAATATCCTATAAAAAAAACGGAAGTACACTTCGGACATAAAAAACACATTTTAAATGCATTAAGGAAGCATGAGTCAATACATAGGTTGGAATTTTCCAACCAAAAAACAAAACGCAATTGGGAGAAAAACATAAAATGCCCCTCTCATTTCTTTCACTTTCTCGCATCTGAAGCGCCTCAAAAATCAACCAGACGTAAGTGTAACTGTTTTCTTGTGTTCCTACCAGCTTAGTTCATTATTCTTAATGATCAATGCTTCGTTTTTGTAACGACGAGTCTATCTCATGAAGTCAAATAGACAAGACTTTCAAGCATATAAGAAAAAGAAACATGTTACTTTAGTGACCGTTGCATAAGTAGATAGTATGAGAAAAACAATAAAAAAAAAAGAATAAATCTAAGCTAATGATAAAAAAAAAATCTGAGACATTTTATGCAAGGTTGTCTTTAAATAGTTCGCCATGTTGTTTCATTTTGAGGAGTTTTTATTTCTAATAGCACTTCTTGTAAAATATACTTTACAGTTAACAGAAGAAGTGAATAAATAATGAGATACTTCCTTGTCGTATATTTATATTAAATCGGAAAATTTCATGAATACGCATGCATCGTATGAAGGTCAGACAGAAAAGCAAAAAGAAAAACAAAAAAATAAAAATGAGAGTGACGCACTATTTTGATACGAGAGAAAGACCGAAAAAGGTGACCAACAATATTATTACGTTTTTTTCTGTTTGAGACTTTAGTTCCTAAATTGATAACAACATAAGGAACAAACTTATGAGGCTTGAATAGTCCCAAGTCTACCTAGGAGTGTCACTTAATCTTTACTTTAGTCGATAAAATAAAGTGTACATACTTTGCTTTATTCAGTATGATAAAGTCAATTACAATACTTTAAATATCATATTGATTTTGCAACGACAAATCATACACTGATAATAGTGCATAATATCACAGTACTTTTAGAATCAATTCTCCAATAAATAAGTGCTATGATAAGAAAAACTCTTCACTTCACTTCTCAACGAATATTGGTTCTCATTATTCAGGAACTAAATTGTATCATATTTAGAGATAGATTATTTAAATTAATTTAAAATTAGGTTGGCATTTTGATTTTACTGTGAAAGTTAAACTAGCTGTGTTACCAAAAGAAGAGGTTTTTGTAACAAAAAAGTTTATCAGCGCAGTTCCTTTGGAGCTGAAAAGTGGAACTCACGTATATCCTTCTAAGTTGTTATCCTAATGCATTATTTGTAAACTGAAAAATAGCTTTTTTCTCAAATAATTATGAATGCATTAGAATATTGTGTAGAATCTGAAGCCTTTTGTGCGCGGTTGCTGAGATCTGTAATGGGGGGGGGGGGTATGTCTGTAATGTTCTCTTCTCCATTGCTATACGCCTATAATGGGGTGGGGAAAGAGGAAGCCGGAAAACCTTGACCTTAAAACTTACACTCCCTATTTTCTTCGAAAATATACGTGAGTTGCATAAAAATGCTTTTTTTACTTAATAAATTTGTTTTTCAAAGAAAAAAACATTTCTAAGAAAAGTAATGCTTTTATGGAAAAAAGAAATTTACAAAAAAAGATGAAACTTAAAACTTCGAAAAACCGATTTCAGATTTGAGTTACCCTGCCCCACCACGGTTCCATTAAACTTTATAAAACTTCGCTTTTTTTTCTAAAATAGCTCCTCTTTGATAAAAGAGCTAATATAACTCTAAACTAAAGTTAAATTCTTAACCCTACTCATGCCTTTCATGTAACTGCTTAATTTTTGGTCAATTAAGTTTTCAGCTTAGAGTGAAAAACTTAATCTGATTTTGAATTTAATTGAATATTCCATTCCGAAATGAGAGTCAATATAGTTCTGGAATAATCTAAAAACAACTGTTTTCTAGAAATGTAGGTGAAGTTATCACCAGATTCGAATATTTCCAGCCCAGATTCATTCAGAAAATTGTTTCAACACTCTTATTCTTGCTCCAAGTATAACCCGACGGGGTCTATCCAGTGGCACACTCAGATTTACGATAGCTCGATCTATGCTCCCATAGGCTCCAAAAAACTGTAATATCCTACTCGGATTCTGAGACCAGAGTCGAACATTTCCAGTCCAAATTCGTTTAGGAACTTGCTGTACACATTTCATGTTTGTACCAGTTACAAATCGGTGAGCTCTATCCAACTATGTAATCGGATTTTTCACATATTGAGCTTTAATCTTTCGGTTTTGTACGCCGCCATCTGTGGTGCCAAAGATTATACTTTGGGTTATGGCAAGTCTGACCACATTGTTGGACAGAACTCATCGAGTTGCACTTGATACAAGTTCCTAAGTGAACCCGAGCTGGGGATAGTCCATTTTAGTGTCAGAATTCTAATAGGAGATAATGGTTTTTTCGAGATTTTGTGAGTACAGGTTGGGCTATCGAAAATCCGAGGGTATCACTGGGTAGGGCTCGTTGAGTTGTACTTGTAACAAGCATAGAAGTGTTGGAACAATTTCCTGAGCGAATGCGGACTAGAAACACTTTTGAAGGTGTGCGAGCTCTATTATGAAAAATCGAAAAAGTTGTTTTTGTCCAGTACTGGTTTGAGCTATCAAAAATTGAACTATACCGCTGAATAGATCTCGCCGAGTTGTGATAGGAACAAGAATAAGAGTTTTGGAACAATCTTCTCAGCAAAGTCGGATTGGAAATATTGCAGTCTGGTGATAGCTTCACTTACATTTTCTGGAAGAATAACTAAGAGTATTTTCGTCTTCGCTACCATCTGAACCTCGCGAAGAATTTCAAGAAAAGGGTTTCCGATGTCTTAGATACACAGAAAAACAAATTACGGTGATTTCTTGAATACTGATCTCAGACACCGATAAGAGATTTTCGAAGGTGACGAAACTGAAAGGCAATACGAGACTGCAAAACATAGCAATGATAAGATGGATTTCACCACTTTGCCATGCATCACGGCACCAACAAGATAGAAAATATGATTACCTCTCATTTGTTTAAATGCATTTTACTATTTCGATCATATTGATATAAGCCGAAACAAGAAGTGCCGGAATACCATTATCAATGTATAACACACGGGCAGAATCCTGTGACTAGATTTTTATCTTTTCATTTATTTACAACCCAGAATTCCATTGATGATAGATATGATTTTCACCCTCAGTTTTATCCACACCTACCATCACACGAGCAAGTTAAGACGATGATGTGACACTAGAAGACTCTAATATTCTTACTTTCGGCTATTTTGAAAACATAAAGCGAAGATATTAAATAGTTATTCTATTGATACTGAATAAAGAAAGGCAGGGAAAATGTTTAATTTTGCGGCTAATAATAATAATTGGTTTCCAAATCATTAATAACATATTTTTTTCTTATATACTCAAAGCCGCGACTAAGTCAAGAGTATCAAGATAATATTAAGTTATTTTGAAAGTGTAAAATGATTTTAAATCTCGAAAGAAAAACAATAATCCAAATAAAAAGAATACTCCTATACTAAATACATGAATAGTTTTCAATTAACTAAAAGTCTCTAATACTGAGCGGAAAAGAAGATCAAAAAAAAAAAAAAGAAATTTCGAGCATCGAAAATATTCTCATTCAAAGTTTTGGGATGATAAAAATCATTCTTTGGACCACTCGAAACATTTTCAAAGCTTCAGAAATTCTTTTGGATATTAAACAAAAACCCAGAATGTGGGTGTGGATGTAGGTATGGGTGTGGGTCTACGTGTGCGTGTGATTGTCTCTTCTCTTCAGTTACACACTCACACACACCCACAGCCACACCCACACTCACACCCACATCCACCCAAACCCGACAATCTACACTTGCATCCGATGCTTAGACATACTGCAATTCATACCTCACATCTTTTGGAAGATAAACTTGTTTTTTTACAGCCCAATAAAAAGCATTCTATACTCAAGGTCAAGTACTTTTTATCTGTGTTTGTTGGAAGAAATGAAACTGCAAGTTGGAAATTTCTTCACTATAAAAACTCTGCTTTCGTCTCATTATATAGACTGAGGAATGTCAGACAGTATGACTGGGTACCAACAAGGAAGATGGACGAGGGAACAACATGATCGTCTAATGTGTCGTGGCTGTACTTGGCCACTTTATCCAACCATACAACTCGATTGTTGCGGACAAAGAATATGTAAAGATTGCATTCCTTATATCAAGTAACACTGTTTTATACTTTTATTTCACTAAACTTTGCACGCTTATATTCTTCTAGAAGTACAGAATTCAAGTGTCCGTCGTGTGGTGTTTCAAATATTAACGTATGATGGAATGAATATTTCTGCTTAATCAAAATCAAGACTAGATTCTATATTTAGATCAATCCCGATAAGGGACATACGCGTGAAGTTGAAAACCTAGTAGTAAATTGTCCAGAATGCGATTGCACATGGGATGGTTTATTTAGAAATTTAAAAGTAACTCTATTTTGTTGAAGCTTTTTTTCTCAACTCTTACTGTTCCTCTAGGATCATCTCAAGAGTCACTGTACGCTTCAATGTAAAAACTGTAATGAAAAGTTTATATGGACAACACAATTAGAAAATCATCAACGGGAGAGATGCGTGTATCGCACTGTTCCTTGTGAACTTGCTCCTCTGGGATGTTCTAAGGAGGTCAGTGAATTTTAGTAATTGTTGATCTATATAGAGCATTACCGAGAAGTCCTCCGTCTAAATATTTAGAATTTGAGATAGAAGATAAACTTATGGCTGCATTCAAGGTTATAGTTAGTTATTCGAATTCAAACAAAAGAAATCATAGGAGAATAGGATAACATTGTCTCTAGAATACATTCATACAATAGGCAGTTTAACAGATGGTGTTTTCATAGAGATTGTCTCTCTCAGCGTTTCTTTAAGAATATTTGACAGCTCATGATGAATTTTTCTATCGTTTAACTCGGAGTAACCACGTACTCAATGTTTATTTCTTTTAATAGGTTCCAATTTCGGACATTGAGAAGCATTATTTAGACAGTGAGCATCAGCAATATCTACTTGCATTTATAAAAGATAAAATTTTACATCTATACAATGGAATTCCAAAATTAACTTCACAGAACACACGTAACGAGCAATATGAGCATATGCTAACAGACTGTCTATCAAAAATCTGCTCTGTAGTTCAAAAAATTGATGTGATAAATAATGATTTAAACCAAGTTAATTCAAAGCGGCAGATAATGGAAAGCAAAATAATGGACATACGCCAACAACTGCTAAAGGTCAAGGAAGCATCAAAAAAGAGTATGAAACTATTTGAAATCATCCATAAAATGATCATAGAAATGAATCAATTAATCAGTGAAATCCAGTCAATATCAGTAAATGATTCCAATCTAATGGAGGCTGACGATATATTTACATGGAAGGTGAATACTATGATTTTATTAGAAAACGATTCTGTGACAATACACTCGAATCCGTTTCAATGTTCACAATGGGGCTATAGAATGAAAGTCAGTATGTGCCTACAAAAGACGGAACAGAGCTCTCGAGGCTTTCTAATGATGTCTTTTATGCTTTTACGAGGAGAGTATGATAGTATCCTGCACTGGCCCTTCTCTTATCCGATTACCTTCTGTGTAATGGATTTAATGAAAGCTCAAAATCACTTAGTTTATTCAATACGCCCGGATTCTCAAACAGCAATATTTGGTAGACCATTAAATGAAGCCAATACGCCATATCATATACCTCGTTTTTGCCAGTATGATAAGTTGATTGAAAATGGAAGTCATTATGTACGCGATGGTCACGCTTTTGTCAAGGTGCACATCGATTTTACTGAAAAAGGTGTGCATCCATTTCAATCGAAAGAGTCCTTAAAAAGTTCAATCATTTAGTATTGGTCATATACAGTAGAGTGCAAAAAAAATTGCCGTTGCATATATGAACTTTCCAGAATTTTTTTCTTATACATTCAAAGAAGAATATTCTGAAATCATGTCGAACATGGAGGTTAGGGACTATAAATATAATGAATGGTAATATCCTTTCCGAAGTTTCTATCAATTGAATAAAAATGACACCGAAAGTGAAACATAACTATCTGTCAACACATCGATCAGTGATCTTACATTATTATAATCTGGGTCATCGTTGTGCTGCTGAAATTGCTCGACAAACAAAGATACCTCTACTTACTATCCGGTATAGTTTAGCCAAGATTCTGAAAGAAGGTAGTGTGAAACATCGACGTGGTAATGGCCGACCACGAAAGATCACAGCCAAGGACAGCATTGCAATTGGTCAATGGATTCGAAGAAATAAAGAAATTACCGCCGAGGAAATTGTCGAAAAACTTTCATTAACTAAAAATTTGAACGTATCACGATGGACAGTGCTGCGTGAGCTTCATCGGTTAAGTTATAAGAATGTTTTACCTCGAGAGACTCCAATGTTGATAAACGAACAAAAAGAAAGACGTGTTCAATGGGCTTTGGCACACAAGAACGACGATTGGAACCCTACAATATTCTCTGGCGAAACCTCTTACCAATTATTCAGAAACACGATTCGTCGTTGGTCCAAATATGCTCAAGAAGAAAAAAAAAGAATTCCGAAGAATAAACAAAAAATAATGGTATGAAAAGCTTTTAGTATCAAGGGTCAAATATCGTGCCACTCTTTTCGAACCATCATGGATGGTCCTCTTTACGTTGAAATACTTCGAAAACATCTTCTTGGTGAAGCAAAAAAGCAATTTGGAAGTCGATGGCGATATCAGCAGGATAACGGTCCGAAACACACGGTAGAGTAACAAAACAATTTTTGAAAAACGAAGCACCTGAAACAATCGACTGGCCCAGCAATAGTTCGGATATTAATCCTATCGAGAACATGTGGTCCATACTTAAGCGACGTGTAGAAAAACGAAAACCATCGAATATCGACGAACTGGACCAATTTTTACATGAAGAATGGAAAAAAGTTGATATGACAATTATAAGTAATTTAGTGTATTCCATGAAATCGAGATGTTTGGCAATTGTTGATTCAAGGGGAGAAAGAACAAACTATTGAGTATTGTAGTTTTGTAGCATACTATGTATGTAAACTTTCTATGAAACAATAGATTTTCTTTAATAGCGATAAATAAGTAAAAATTGTGAAACTTTAACGGCAATTTTTTTGCACCCTACTGTATATATATTAATCAACTCACAAGCAATGATGTTGATTATCTTTCAAAATTATAACGTGATCGATTTTTTGAAAAACACTAAAACGTCTAACGCCTTTTATTCTTAATTGCTAAGGTCCGTAATGGGGATGGGTGTCTGTAGCGGAGACCCGTCACTAATGAGAACCTGTCTGTAAGAGGAGGGAGCACAGCGGATAGCCAGGCGACATGGGTGTGAGTGTGGGTATGGGTGTGGGCGGGGTGCGGGTGTGGGCGGGGTGCGGGTGTGGGCGGGGTGCGGGTGTGGGTGGAGGAAGGTGAAGAAGTAATACTAGCTACACCCACACCCACACCCTTTTCGAAAAACATACAAGTGTGGATGATCCGACAGTTGAGAATGTGGTGCGCTGTTTACTGTACGTTCGAAAATCGAGGGTGTGGGTGCACGTAAATACAAGACGACATTCACACCCATACCCATACCCATACCCATACCCTAGTTATTCTTTCTATTAGAATAATCTTCGTCTCTTGATCGTTTTTGCACATAGTACTTAATTCAATTTGTTTGACATTTAAGAAAAATCATAGTTACTTGCGGAAACGAGACAAAAGATTAAAAAAACCATTATGAATAGTTTCAGAATAGAGCTTTCTAGAGGTACTTTCAATGTTTCTTTCATATTTATTTAAAGATTAAAAGAAAAGTAAAGTTTTAGATGTACAAGTATTGTATGATTGTCTCTCAATCACTTCTTTTCACTAGTTTGATCCAAACTTCGTCTGGTGCAATCACTGTCCGTTCACGAATGTTAAATTTGCTTTCGAGATGCTCACTAGGCAGAATCGAATACTCGCGAAGCACTCGCACTAGTAGTATCTTCATCTCAATTAATGCAAAGCGCATGCCAATACAATGTCGTGGTCCCGCTCCAAACGGTAGATAAGCCATCGGATGACGTTTTGTTTCATGACGTTCGGGAAAGAAAACGTACGGATCTTCAGGACCCCAAAGATCGCGATCGTAATGAACTGAATAGACATCAGCATACACTAAGGTACCTGGAAAAGATAAAAGACAGGTAATTTGAGAAGCTATTTTCTGATAAAAATTATTATTAAGTCGGTGCAAAAGAACAAACGTAACTGGTTTTCTCAGTTTAGCTTCCCCTTACACAGATATGCTCATAATTTCATATACAACTGTCATAGATCAATAAAAGTTTTTTTTATAATACATGTAAGAGTTTCAAACGAAAAAATTTGTAGATTATAATACAATTCTTATGGATTCTCTGATGACTTAGAAAAAGATCGGAGTGTTTCGTACCATAAAAATATATCGTTACCTTTTTCAATTTTAATTCCTTGGATGATCGTATCTTCAGAGGCACTTCGTTGAACGGCTCCATTTGCAATGGGATACATTCTTAAGACCTCGGAAACAAACATGTCCATATAAGGCATCAGCGCAACTACGTCATAATCGGGATATTCTTTTGTTTCTTCGTCGGATTTATCACTATTGCTCAGTGGAAGTTGGTCGATTTCAGTCTGAAGTTTCTGGAGAACTTCTGGATGTCTAGCAAGTTCATACGTTGCATAAGCCAAAGCAGTTGATGTTGTTTCATATCCTGCCGCCATGAACATAAGGATATTGTTGATAATTTCTTCTCGAGTCAGCCGATAGTTTGCCTTGCTGCTGTCCTGCATTTCATCCTAGAAGAGAAATGTATTTATAATGGACATATAACTATCTTCAATCTCTCTAGCAAAATCGAATTTTTTTTATTTTTAATGGTAATTTTTCTTAGAGGTCGTAATAAAAGTTTTATTATAGTTTCTTCTGTCATTCTAAAGTTTTAATAATGATGGAAATGCTTTCGTACATCTCATTGTACTCAATTTTATATGCCAAGTCCGAATAAAATATTTTCAATACTGAGCGTTATAACAACTTTGTAGTACTTCAATCGTTCTTAGAATAACTATTTTTCGTCTTTTAAATCAATCTGTACTATAAAGATTTCCTATCCAAAATTTCATTTACGAAGTTGCAAATACAAAGTAATTACTCATCAAATGTATCGTGAACCAATTCAACCATACAAGATCTCAGGAAGATACTTTTTGAAATTTGATAGATTTTACTTACATTAATTGGCTCTTCAGTCATCACTTGTAACATTAATTGCAAAAGATCGACGCGTGAGGTAGGGGTCTGCTGCCGCTGTTCGACAATTGGGTGTAGTCGATTGAGGAGCCACATACCTGGTAGTTCAGGCAATTGTTTCTCTGATATCAAGGGTAGAAGACGCATATTGACGAAGGCTCGTACGGCGTTGATGCCAAAAAAGATTTTACCAATGATATTCTCTAACTCAGGCACAAGTTGAGCAAATCTGAAAAACCTATTCGACCTAATGTTACGAGTAAAGAACTCCTCCACTTTCTTGAAATATATATTATTTGGATTGTTTTGTAAATCGGTGTCGATTCCAAATGCACATCGACCTAAATGAATATTAGAAATGATAGCAATCAAAGCGTCTTTTTAGCTTACAAAATTCTCATTTTTTCTGTGTTGGAAACATATCTGGATATACTTAAGAGCATTTTTGGCATGCCTATGACATAATTTCATGGCAGAAAAAGAAATCCAAAATTCATAGACTACAAAGGAATCTTAATCATCCTTTACTTTTGTCTTGGAGGAAAAGAATACCCGAGGATAGTATACTTACATATAACGTCCATTGTCATTCGCTTATAGTATAAGTAGATATTGAATTCACTGCCGTTTGTTACATGATCGGTTAATTTTTCCATTACATTACTGATACATCCATTTATAAGAGGACTCATCATTTTTAGTTTGGCTGCAGTGAATGTTGGATTTATCACGTGACGATGCCGACGCCATTTTGGACCTGATGCACTAAAGACGTTTTGAGTTCTATTACCTGCGAAAACGCTCCTACGCGCATGAAAGGTGAAAAATTGCTTGATGAAAACTTCTTGAAGAAAATCAGGATCGCTAACAACAAAGGTTGGTACAGATCCTTGATAAATTCCGTATATCTTGCCATATTGTTTTGTCCAACTTTCAAGCTGACGGTGAAAGGATGCAGCATTCCACAACGTTTTAAAATGACCAAAGAAAAAACGGAAAGGTGGCGTGGGAATATTGCGCCGAGTAAAGTATTGATAACGTTGCCGCAGTAAAAAAAGGTAATAGGTTGTAAGACCAATGAATACGAGAAGCAGAATTATGGATAAAGCTAACATTTTATTTTTTGCTTTAGTAACACCGATGCAGAAAATAATGTTAAAATGAAAAAATTGTGTTTCTTTATATAGATTGATGACAGACAAGCTTTTTCTTGTTCGTAATACGTTAAAATTTAAAGTACGTTTGATAACGAAAGACTATGTTGAGTCATACACACCTTTTCGTACTTTTGGGATGCGAGCGGATGATGTATATTGAATTCTTTCTTTTTTTCCATTC
>CAJNOL010000814.1:0-19045 GCA_905250125.1 Rotaria sordida
TTATTTTTAGGTCCAATTACAGTACTACCATGTCCAGCACCATTCATAAATCCGTCTGATTTGTATGAAATAGGATTATTTGGTGCATAACGATATGGCCCAAGAGGTGAATCACTTATATAAACACCATCACCATAAACATTAAATTCTGTTCCAGGAGCTGCATACTGCATATAATACGTATTATTATATTTCGTTAATCAAGGACCTTCAATATATCCTTTAAGTACTTTATCACCATGATTTTCTCCAAAACGTTCCCATCCATGATTATTTTCATCTAAATTGAATAATTCATAGGTATTTTTAGAAGGACGAAACATATCTTCTTTATCAAGTGTTTTTGCTCAAATAGGATATGTATTAGATGAACCCCAAAACATGTAAGCTTTACCATCATCATCTATGAATAGATCTGGATCTTGTAAATCATGTATGATTAATGGTATTGCTTTCCAATCTCCTTTCTTAGGATTATCTGTATAAAGAATACTCATAGAACCAGAAGGATCTCCAGTTACATATAAAACAGAATCATTGTAATTATGAGCAGCTGGTGCATTTGAGCCTTGAAAATACCATTTTTCAGGATTTATAAATGACCAATGAAGTAAATCAGTGGAATGCCAATAATCCATTGAACGGGTAACAAACATGTAATACTCATTTCTAAATTTAACAACAGCTGGATCAGCACCAGAACGATATGAAATATTTTCATTTGCATTGTAGATACTATAAGTATAATCAATATTGATTGGATTACAATAAGTACTTATTTGAGTTGATTGATCATTGATACTCAATAAACAATAAAAATTGCGTATGATTACAATCAATAATATTTTAACTGGTCTATTCATTTGTGTTAATTATCTTTCAACTTTTACCACATACCTATAGAAATAATGAAAGAAAAACAAAATTTACTACTTTTTTCTTTCAAAAATATGGATTTAGTTGAGGATTACATCTTTTTTTTTAAATTCTAAATAAAAACAAAAAGAAATATGCAAATAATTCCTATAAGTATATACAATAATCATTTCTTTTAAATGTCAAAACGTTATCATGTGATGATAAATGGATCACAAAAAAAGAAAATGAGAGTAAAATGTCAAATGATTGGTTTTTAAAAGATGAAAAAATGTTCTTTGTTTTATTTTTTTTGTTGCTTTCTTTTTTCCTTAATCCCTAAATCACATACACATTTGTAGATAACCAAACAATGAAGACAATTGTGGTGACCAAATAGAGATTTTTCAAAATATCCTATATACTATATATAAGCTAAGCCAGTTCATTTGAAAAGAACTAGTCATTGGACTCAGTTTAACAAACAGAACGGATTCATAGAAGTAGAAATCGTCGCAGATTACAGGTCTATGTATAAGACATCTTACTTTGAAAAAAATTCCTAAATCAAAATTCCTACTTGGCTAACAGAAAGGCCTTAATTGTTTGGTTATCCATAAATGTCGATGCGGATATGGACATGGGTTCACGAACAAAAAAGAAAGAATGCCACACTATACGGTCGTATGAAGTGAGTCAAAGTTGGCGTGAGCCAAAGTGAAGTCCATTAGTCCATACTATACCCACTATAAATATATAGTACTCTAGCACCGGAAGTATCTTTCCCACAACAGAACAATACTACTCACAACTCAAAAGTGCTATTCCCGGGTACTGAGTACCTTTGTTCCGTTATGGGAATAACACTTCCGGATAGATGAGTACGTTTGTTCTGTGTTGGGAATGACACTTCCGGGTTGTGAGTATTATTGTTCTGTTTTGGGAAAACGGTTGGATGACGGTAAAGTAACGGCTCGCATTTTGATTGATCCATTTTCCCTATATGAAGTGAACCACAATTTTCTGGTTAGCATGTTTGGCTCACTTCGCACGACCTAATTTTAGTGTGTCTAAGGATTTCTTCACTAACGATGGAACATATTAATGTGTTCAAGCCATTTAGGGCCCATCTTTCGGCTATAAGTAGATCTTGATGAGATATGAAAAACCTGAAGAAGATTCATTTCCTTGCGTCTTTGTTTCTGAGATATAGCTGTTTTACTGGATGTTCGATCAAAGAGCCTGCATTTCAGAAAAAATCAGATGAATAAATTTTGATCTGACATTTCGACTATAAATAGGTCTAATAATTCGTAGAATATTCCTAACGTTTCAGTACAAATGGATGCTTCCTAGGCGACATATTCCGTTTTTAAAAAATCTCGGCTTTAGAATATTCTCTCAAAATATGAGTGTTTATCGAAATTCTAGTAGCTCCCTATTGGAGCCTCCATTTTGACTGAAACGTTAGGAATATTCTACGAATCATTAGACCTGTTTATAGGTGGAATTTCAGATCAAAATTCATTCATCTGATTTTTTCTGAAATACCGGCTCTTCGACCGAACACCAAGTAAAACAGGCATATCTCAGAAACAAAGGCGCGAGGAAATGGATCTGCTTCAGGTTTTTCATATCTCATCGAGGCCTATTTATAGCCGGAAGATGGGCCCTAAACGGCTTAGACACCTAAATATGTTCCCTCGTGAATGTAAAAATGATACTGAACAGATGAAAATTTTTCGAAATTCAAACAGCGATATTGAAAAAAATCGAAATCACGTGAAATAATGACTACGAATGATCCAAGATGCTCGCCTATAAATATGTTAGACCTTTGATGTTGCTAGTTTCTAGAAATGACAAATTTTGACATTGAACAGTAAAAAAAACAGCAGCAACTTAAAAGATGCCAAGATTTCAGAAACTGATTTTTTTTCTATGTTATCTCAAATAATTGCGTAATATTTTCTACACAATTTCTTCAGAATAGAGCGGCTGATTCAATAGTGAAAAGATGAAGAAAATCTTATTAAATGAATTGAAAGAAATCACAAAATACTGATGGATTAGTAACTTTTGAATAGCTATTTTTCTTTTACATCGTGCATTTTGTGTTACTCAATGATGTGTTCACTATTGAAAAACGAGCCATGATAGAATATTCTTGAATATACAATTAGAAAGAGTTTTCGATGTAGATTCTAGATAGGTATTTTCGATTTTTCGAAAACGTGTTTTAGCCGATGGAAAATGGATACACATTTGTCAAAGAACTTTTGCAACAACCGTTAAAAAATACTCTGAATGAATATTTCTTTTTTTGAGGAACTATTCAAAATGATGCGATTATTTACATTGAGAAAGTAGATTCAACTTTTTATAGATAGTTACGGCCAAATCAATGAGTATGATGCTAAATCATATCGAACAGAGTGAATATTAAAAATTGATTGACAAAAAAGACAATAATTTGATAATAGGAATGTGTAGTGTTGATATAAATACTGAAATACTGACTATGAGTCATCGATAAAGGTTTACTGGAATATTGATTACACTGGCATCCGTGTTCGCTGTAACATTCAGGCATCAACCAAGCTAAATATGCTCTTTTTGTGGTGATGTGTTCTAGTGTTTCAGCAAACCTGGTACCAATATGTCATTGTGCACTACCTAAATTGAGTTGATGATGTCGGTGATCAGTAAACTGAAACTGCGCATTTCTATTTGGTAATAAGAAAGATGAGTAATTTTACTATGAATAATCGATCCATTATATATCAACAACATTTTATATTTTCTACAGAAATTAAATCTCGAGGATTGATCAATAATTTATCAGATTTATATCTAGTTGAGTTTAAAGGGTGGTAAGATAATCCTTAGAATAAGCCTAATGTTTTGTTTACAATAGTATGTGTTATCAGCTGCTAGCTATTGCACATATTTAACATTTGTTGTAAAAATACCAGTATAACATAAAAGCATCTTTTTTTCTTTGATATCGATCTTTTTCAACAATTCTTGAGATGAAAACTGATATGAAACAATTATTTCATTTATTGTCAAACAACGTCACTATAGAACAGGTTATTTCGTGCAACTAAGTGACATATTAAAAGATTTCATTGTAAACTGTTCTAACATCAATTATAATATCCTGAAATATGAACACAAAAGACTTGAATTATTCTTTGAATATATATTTACTCTAATAGATGTATGACAATTGAGTTCTCCTCAATGACTCCTAAGAATCGAATTCATTGTTTCATTGAAACTCATTTATTGTACACTTTATATAATTTCACTTTCTAGATGATTGACCACTTCATGAAATCAATGAATGAAAATCGTCCGAACTAATTATTAAATAAAAGGCGAGGCTTTATTTATAATTCAATAAATCGATTTATTTCGGATGAAACGATGTTTCGACTGAAAAATGGCACAAAATATGAACAATTCTAATATGTTCACAATATAATTGAATAATCTTTTTTTTTTGTGTAACATCTTGTGATCATATGTAACATTAAAACGATATTAAAGTACAGCAAAGTCGAATAACATATTATATGAAACCAATCAAAAACTTGATTTTATTTATTTCATTTAATTTTCTTCTACAAAAAGAAATATTTTCTGTTGATTCATCATATGTAATACTAGATGTCATTAGTGTATGAATAATACTACTAGTCAAATAGCTTCAGCTGGATCATCAATCCCACCAACGAAAATAAAGCGAATGTCTCACATGTTTATTTTCTCGTTTCTTTTATTTCTTAATATTAAGTTCTATTGATAAAATAAAAGGTAATTTTACTTTTAGAAATATTCTATGGATAATTTTAATTCATCATCATTTCTTACTAATCAATCAACAAATATTCCAATAGTATCACGAACAAATAGTTCTCAAACACCATTACCAACACCACCACCACCATCACCATTAAATGGTAATCGAACTTCATTAACAAATACTATTCAATCACGTAATAGTATTCCTGGGAAACATTGTTGGGTTTGTTTTGCAACAGATGAAGATGATTTTTCAGCTTGTTGGGTATCACCATGCCGTTGTCGTGGAACAGCTAAATGGGTTCATCAAGAATGTCTTCAAAGATGGGTTGATGAAAAACAACAAGGATCAACTGGAGGTATCACATTATGCTTTCTCTTTTTTTTTGTTGAAAATGTTGTTTTTCTTTTATTTTTTTCAGTTAAAGTTGCATGTCCACAGTGTAATACAGAATACATTATTGTATATCCAAAACAAGGTAAAAGCAAAAATATGTTTATGTATATAATAATATGAAATTATTTTATATTAGGTCCATTAGTTTATACACTTGATTTAATTGAACGTATTTTAAATCGTTTTTGTCCATTTCTTGCCGGTGGTATTCTTGTTGGAAGTGTCTATTGGACAGCAGTTACATATGGTGCAGTTACAATTATGCAGGTAGAGAATATTTATTTCTATAAACAAAAATAACAACAACAACAAAATTATATTTTAGATTCTTGGACATAAAGAAGGTTTAAGTGTAATGGAAAAAGCTGATCCACTTTTTCTTCTTATTGGTTTACCAACAATTCCAATTGTTTTAATTCTTGGACGAATGATACGATGGGAAGAAGCTGTATTAAAATTTTGGCGTAAACATTCATCAAAATTACCTTTAATGAATTATTTATTTCCAAATGGTAAATCAAAACAAGAGATTTTTCTTTGTTTTTTTCTCAATACAAAGAGAAAAAAAAATATCTATTTCTGTTTAGAACATACATCATATTTACCTCGTGTACCGACTGAACGTAATGGAAATTCTAATCCAGCATCATTAACAAGACTTATTTGTGGTGGTCTTGTATTACCAACAATTGCTACGATATTTGGAAAATTTATGTTTCAACGTGTTCATTCAAATTTTCAACGAACTCTTTTAGTAAGAACCAAGAAAATGATTATATTTTCTTTTAATTTTTAATAATTTTCTTTTTTTGAAGGGTGGTATTGCATTTATTGTTTTGAAAGGTACAGCAAAAATTTATTATAAACAAAGTCAATATATTCGTGAAGCACATCGAGAAATTCTTAATTATGAATCAACAACAACAGCTAGTTCATCACATTATCAACATCATCTTCCTCCACCACCACCACCACCACCTCCTGCACATCCAGTAACAACAGTTGAAGTTCATCCAAATGAAAATTCTAATGAACTATTTGTCATTCCACCATCATCATCGATTACAAATGGTCAATCATCATTAAACTTTTAAAAAATAAAAATTTTCAATTTTTCTTTTTCTTTTTCTTTTTTTGTGTATAATTCTTATATGGACATTTCAATTTTTTTTGTTTCTGCTTCAAAAAAAAAAGAATTTAATTGGGAGAAGACAAAGTTATTATTGTTTTTTTTTCTATCTTGCTTCTAGTTTGCATATACATATATTATTTAAGAGTTTCATATAATGACATCAACGAATAATATAGACAAAGTCAAAACTTATTTATTAGCTGCAAGTGGACGACGAGCTATACGAAATACACCATGGATAGATGATGTACCATCGGAAAGTTTTACTTTACCGAAATATGAAGTGAGTAAAATTTTGTATTCATTCAAGAAGGTTCTTTTTGTATTAAATGGAATGACATTTATCAAATGAAAGATGATGAAAACATTATTATTATTATTTAATGATGAAATGCTTTTTCACTAATGATGAATGATGAAATTCATATGTAGAAGTATATTTTATTATTCGGAAAGAATAAATATGATTTGAAATTTTATATTGCATGTCAACGTCATTGAAAATTTAAATGAAGAGAAAGAATTAGTAATTTCAATTTTCTATAGATATGAATAAATTGTGTCACTGATGACTCTTAGCTGACGAGGGAACCTCTTCAGATGTCAAATTGTTTTTCAACTGAGACGATATTTATTTGATGAATATTAGCGAGTAATAGAAAAATCTAGAATAGTTTGGTCTTCTAAACATTAGTTATTTTTTTAGATTATCTAAACATCACTAAAAAAAAAATAAATCTTATTGTTTATTTGTTTATGTATATGATTTTTTTTTCTTTAGGTCGAAGTTCTTGATAAAGTCAAACGTGAAAATACAGTTGTCTGTTTACATAGTAATACATCAAAAAATTTTCTTATTATAAATGTTATACGAGAATATTCATATGGTATTCAACGAAATTTTGATGAAGGTGGTCAACGTATTATTTGTCTTTCAATGGGTATAATTATAATTACAAAACAAAACAAAGAAGTTTTTTTATAATTTCGTTGTTTTTGTTTTTGTTTCTATAGAACAAGATCCTGTTGCATTAGCTGAAATGATTCATCGTCATTTACCAGTTGATGTTGGATCATTTGGTATTGAACATGGCGTACTTCTATGGAGAAAAGAACAATGGTTACAAGAAATGCAAATACGTTCTGTATTTGTTATGCATCCAACTGTTTTTCATGAATTACTTAATCGAAATTACATAGGTAAATAGAAAGAAAAAAAAAACTTGATTTTAATTCAATTGAATATTTTTGATAAGATAGAATTTTCACATATTAAATTATTAATTCTCGATGAATGTCATCAGGCTATTCGTGATCATGCATTTGGATCTATTCTTAAACAATATAAAAATCTTTGGGATAGAAAAGATCATAATAATATTCAATTACCTCGTCTTTTTTCAATAACTACAGCTTTACTTAAAACACATTGTACAACAATACAACTTGAAGAACGTATTGAAAATTTACATAATTTGTTTTGGTATATGAATTTCTTTTTCTTTCTTTCTTGTATATGAATGATTTAAATTAGATTTCTATTTTTTTTTAAAATTCTATAGCTCAACTGTTTTTACTGCTACGGATTTTATTTGTCGTCAGTCGAATCGATTATCAAAAGTACCAAAAGAAACAATTATTGTATGTAAAAATAATAATAAACAACAACAACAACAACCTGAAATTACACTTGAAATAATACAAGTATAAATAAATTTTCAATATCTTATTCAGAATTAATTTTATATTGAATTTTCGAATAAATTAATATTTAATCTTCTTACTGATTAAGACATTGAATATCTAACAGAGTTGATCACAATATAAGATAATAATTCTGTTCTGGAGAGATGAAGTTGATATTCATATAAATTTTATATTCAGAGACGCACTAATATCAATCGTCAAAAATTCTAAAAATTCCAATCTTGGTTTAGACTGCTTTTTTTTTTGTTCTTTGAAGACGCTAATGATTTTTTCGAACTTGGACAGAGTAACTATTCAAATGTATTTTATAAGTTATGAGACAGAATAAAATGGAAATCACAGCAAGATTGAATAATAATAAGTTTAAGAAATATTCACTATACTTATCAAGGAACTTCTTCAACTACTTCCTTCTGATTTCAATGATTTTTGTTTTGCTGATAGATACTACATAGTGTTTTCATAAAAATCTTACCAGGATTCGGATTCCAATTAAGATTTGACTAAGTTATCGAATTTTTTTCTAGAGACTCCAGCTTTTCGAAAAACTCATATTTTCGAATTTTGATTTGAACTATTGTGCATATAGAGAAATCATCAAGATTAACTTTCATAAAGAAAAAAAATTCAAAAGTATTGAACAAAGTCTCTTCGAAATATAAAACCTTCAAAAAATTATATGTTGTATACATTATTGATAGAAAAGCGTTTATATTGTGAAAGTCTTATACTTCGAATAAACTTTATTCAAAACTTCTGAATTTTTTTCATGGAAGCTAGTCTAATTGATTTCTCTATATGCGCAAAATTTCACATAAAAATACAAGGTTTCCAAAAATTTGAGGCTTGATTTATGTTTAAGATTATGACTTATATGAAAGATGACAGTTTGTTTTTTTCTGAAATCTGTTTCAATAAGTAATTTTTCGATTTCCAGATATTTAATCTTTTGAATATTGAACTTCATAAAATATTTGTTTTTTTTAAATTTTTATTAAAGGAAATTCATGAAGCTCTTGATTATTTAAACAAATTAGAACCATCACAAATCTCACCATCAACTAATTCTGATGAAAATTCATCACCATTAATTATTCCTCGTCAAGTACTTACGGAATGTTTACGTCTAGTTAATAAATTAGGCATTTGGGCATTACTTCGTTCATCATTACCAATTATAACACAATTAGAACGTCTTTCAAGTATTGCTATTGAACAAAATACTGTTTCATCTTCTTCTTCTTTATCCTCAACTTTTTCTTCATCTCATCTTTCTCTTTCATCACCACGTGCATATTCATTATTTCTTGATTGGACTTGTACATTACTTCGTCTTTGGAGATCACGTATTAAAACTGTAATTGAAACACTTGATTCTCATACATTATTTGAACAATATACAACATCTAAATTACGTTCATTATTTGATATATTAAAACGTTTTCAATCCGATGCAACAAGTACACTTAATCGTCGTTGGTCAGCAATCATATTTGTTGATCGTAAACAAGAAACAGCTGTACTTAATGCTCTATTAAAAGATGCAGCAAAACGTTTTGCTGATGAATATTCATTTATTCGACCAAATTTTTTAATTGGATATTCAACAATGCAACCAACAGATGATTTATCGGCTAGTCAACATATTCAACCGATGGATAGTCGAAAACAAGTATATTCAAGAAAAAAAAAAAAAAAAATTTTCATTAATAAAACTTTCAATGTTTTCATATTGATTTTAGGAAGAAGTAATGCGTAAATTTCGACTTGGTGAAAATAATATTATTGTTGCCTTGAGTTCTCTTGAAGAATTAAAAGATATACCAGATTGTAATTTAGTTATTCGATTTAATGTACCAACTAATTATCGATCGTATATACAGTCAAAAGTAAAAGTTTTTCTTTTTTAAATATAATTTAATTCTTGACGATTGGAAATTTTATATAGGGCAAAGCACGAGCTCAAACACCACACTTCTTTATGCTTGTTGAACAAGATGAATATGATACATTTTTAACAAATCTTAATTCATATAAAGGCATTGAACAGGTAGGCCATACAGATAGTAATTTGATGAGAAAAAATCTGTACAAAAACAAAAAAAAATATAGACATATACCGTTTGTTTTTGTTCTTTTCAAATGAATAGAATGTTAATTTTATCTAGGGATGTGCAGGGTTACTGAGTAGAGTATGGGCTAGAAAATTTCTCTCACAAAGGAATGTTTCTAAATATCAAATCGCTTTTGAGTTGGAACTATGTACATCATGTAGATTCTCAGAAACTTTGAATACTATGAAAAAAAACTCAGGCTAATAATATATTACTGTCAATTTCTACTTGAAGTTTTGTAAATAGATAGCCTTTAACAGGAACAGTTTATTGTGAAAGTTTCAGATTTTTCAATTGCACCTATTTTGAAATAAGAACATCGAAATTTGCCTTTGTATATGAGTGGTGAGAAAAATAATACAATATCTTGGCAGTAATAAGCTATTAGCCTGAACTCTTTTCGTGGTATTCATATCTCAGTAGAACCTACATGATACACATAGTTCCAATTCAAAAGCGATATGATACATAGAAACATGTTCTTGTCAGTGAGGGTACACTGTATGAAAAAAGCTTATCCTGCATATTTCTAATTTTAGCAAAGAGTTTTAAATGAGACTATATCTTTAAGACGGAGAATTTCTTTAGAGAAGTAAAAATAAACAAAATTTTTTTGATAATAAATTGTTCAATTAAGTTCAATTCTTATTTTTATATAAGGTTTTAACAAAAGATTTTCAAGAAATCAATAATACTCTTCCATCAACAATTATCGACCGTGAACGAATACCAAATGCTATTGAAGTAATCAACAGGTAAATCTTACTATTATTATTATTATTATTATTTTACTATTCATTTATCTAAATTGAATTTTTACTATCTTAGATATTGTGCTCGACTTCCATGTGATGCTTTAACAACATTAGTTCCATCATGTGAAATAAAACAACTTGATCATAAACAATATCAATGTATTCTTTCATTACCTGTTAATTCACCAGCAAGAACAACAATCATTGTATGAATTTTCTTTTTTCCAAAAATTCGTTTTTACTTGTCATAATTTTCTTTTCTTAGGGTCCTATTCGTTCAACTGTTAAACAAGCAAAACTTTCTTCCGCTAAACGTCTTTGTGAACATCTATTACAAGCAGGTTAGTATTAAGATCTATTTCTTAATCTATAAAAATTAATTTCTTTTTTAAAATTTTCAGGTGAATTAAATGAATTTTTATTACCTGAAACGCGTGAACAATTTTATCTTCGTCATTCAACTATTGATGATGAAGATTTTATTGAATGGGGTTCATATATTGAACCAAATCCAAAACCTGGTTCAGTTCAACGTAAACAACTTTATAATAAAGCTGTATAAATTTTTAATTATCTTTGAAATCCATCTATTGTTTTTGTTTTTCATCTTTTTTTGTTTATAGGTTATGCCTGAACCAATTTCAACAACTAATTCTTCAGATTTTTTTGTTTATTGTATCAATGGTGAATTAACAACACCATTAATTCAATTTAATGAACAACAAAAACCAACAATTATTTATACACATGAATCTAATCCAAATCGAATTGGTCTTTTATCAGCAAATTATCTTCTTGAAGTAAACGAAACGAAAAAAACATACATAAAGATTTTTAACTATTAAAAAAAAAATCTTTTTATTTTGTTTTTTATTTATTTATAGATTCCAGCATTTTCATTATTTTCTCGTGCCGGTGAAGAAACTTATAATCTCGAAATGATTATGAAAAATATTCATTTTACATCTGACGAATATCGAATGTTACAAACTGTTCATTATTATTTATTTTCTTCTATACTTGGATTTGATCGTCCATTAGTTAATTTTAATCCTGAACAAACTCAATCACATTTAATTATAATTTTATTAAAAAAAGATTCATCTGGTTTATATACAATTGATTGGAAATTAACAAAAGATATAATTACATTTATTCAATCAATGTTTTTACAAAAATATACATTAGATGATCCATATATATTTAATTCAAATGATTTTAATCAAACATGTATTGTTTTACCATCATATCGTCGTTCAACACAACCACAATATTATATTGTTAATTCTATTGATACAAATAAAAATCCATTATCATCATTTCCATCTATATCGACAATATATGATACATTTTCATCATATTATGAAATAAAATATGAATTACGTTTAACAAATAAAACTCAACCATTATTATGTGTATCACATACATCACATCGTATGAATCAATTAATTCCACGTTATATGAATTTTAAAACAATAAAATCAACAAATGGAAATCGAAATACAAATCGTACAAATCAACATTCAAAACCAAATGGTTCAACACATCATCATCATCACCATCATCATCATCAAGGAGTTTTTTTAATACCAGAATTAGTTATAATACATCCAATAAATTCACAATTATGGCAAGGAATTATAGCATTACCTAGTATGCTTTATAGAATAAATTGTTTACTATTAGTTGAACAATTAAGAAGAACAGTTGCATTAGAAACAGGTGTTGGTGTTGCATGGGCACCAGAAGATGGACAATTTGATAAATTAGGTTTTGATTGGGATGAAAAAAAAGAAGCACAATTTTCAGCTTTATTAGATAATAATGATGCATTTTTTACGGATGAACCAATTGATCCGAATTGGAATTTTGAAATTAGTGTTTGGAATGAAAATGATATACATAATTGGACAAGTATGAAATGAAAAATAAAAGAAAAAAAAAGAAACAATGATTTAAATAAAATTCATTTCTTTAGATGATGCAGCTTGGCTTGAAGCTAAAGATCGTTGTATTATGATTAATGCTGCTGATGTAAGTAATTAAATATGAAATTATTGAGAAATTTATTCTCTTATACAATAGAAATAAATGATATTTGATAGTAGGATTTTTGTCAGTTCGAATTACTGATTTCGCTGATGTCTATATAAACATTTATTAAGAAAGGATATTAGAATTACTTCTTCATATTATGCTTATGAATAGTATTTTAAAATTTATTTCGAAGTTTCTGATAAGAAAAATTTTGATAAGTTTGAATCAAAAAAAGAAAAGAACAAATTAAAATTAACTACAAATATGGTACTAACTATTAATTTCACTCTCATTTACATCTTTATTTTTACCTTCATTTTCGCATTTATCCTGACTGTCACTCTCACCCTTAGATTCTTAATATCTTAGAAGCAATAGCTGTGCTTTTTTACGGCTTTTATGGATTTGTACTCATAATCTTACAAAAAATTAAAGTTATCTCTGATCTAACTGTTCCTTGACAGCTATTAACAATTTTTATCCTTTTAGTCACTTTAGTGTCTTTGGATGAAAGGGAGTAAAGAGAGCAGAAGAACTGAGGGGATGAAAGGTATAAAGCAAATGGTAGACCAGGATAAGTTTGATTTTTTTGTGCACTCCTTACTGCACTCGTAGTTAAATACCATTTATACTCAATGATCATTCTAGAATCTATTTATTAATGACGATTCAAGAAAATTCTGAAAGGATCAAATAGAAATAAATCTTAAATAAATTATTCTTTGAATTTTTATTTAATAAATTTTCTCTATTAAATTTCTATCTTAAGAATAAAGAACAGATATATAATTTCTATGTTTTCTACCTTTAAAAATTTAGTTTGAAGATGGTGATTTCGATGATGATATGGATCTTGAAGATGATGAAGAAGAAGAAGATCAACATACATCTCCATCTGTTCCTCCTCCTTCAGTTTCACAACAAACTGGCCGACCTATATCAAGTATATATATTCTTTGTCTTAATCGAATATTTAATCTTTCATTTATTTATATTTAGCATGCTCAACTATTCCACAACAACAATTAAATGAATCATCATCAGACGATGATGAAGATGACGATGATGATGATGATGACGATCAAGATACAAAACAAAATAATACATCATTATCATTAAATAAAAAAAAACAAAAAAATAATTCTTTAACAGAAACAAAAGTAACAAATTATCATATTGATTTACCACGTTTACATGAAGATCTTAAAATGAAATCAAAAAAATTTCTTTCTAAACTCATGGCTAATACACAACCAACAATGGATTCAACTAAACAAGATGAAATTGATCTTTTTTCTTCAATAGAATTAACAGTAAATAACTCTAAAAAATTAATTAAAGATAAATCAAATTATTTAACTAATGTTAAAATTGAAGAACCAACACAAATTTATCAATCACCTATTTCTTCTGTTATTCATTTTGAACCAACTCCATTAATTAAACGTTTATTAAATATTGAAGAAGTTTTACATGATGATGATGATCATGATAATGAAAAAGAAAAATTAAAACATTCATCACCATTATTATCAATTCAATCTTCAAATCCATCTCAAACAAATATTCTTCTATTAGAAAATGGACATGATAGTGGTATAATTGATGATTTTTCTGAACCATTAAATATAAATTTAGATTTTGAATATTTACCTGAATCTCATCCTGGTCCATCACCAGCATTACTTTTACAAGCTTTAACATTATCAAATGCTGGTGATGGTTTTGATCTTGAACGTCTTGAAACAGTTGGTGATTCATTTCTTAAACAAGCTGTTACAGTTTATATTTATTGTACGTATACACAAGTACATGAAGGAAAATTAAGTTTTTTTCGTTCAAAAATTGTTTCAAATTATAATTTATATAAACTTGGTAAACGAAAATCCTTAGGAGAATATTTAATTAGTACTAAATTTGAACCATTTGAAAATTGGATTCCGTAAGTTTTTGAAATGGAAAAGAATTTCTTTTTTTCTTTTAAATATTATTTACTTTTTAAATTAGACCTTTATTTACATCGGGATCACCAAATGAATATGGTTTATTATCAAGTTCAGGTGTAGAATTATGGACAAAATCTGAATCGACAACAAATGTCGATTGGATTGAATTACAAGAACGTCGTGAACAACGAAGATTAGCAAAAAATAATCTACAATCATCACCATCAATACCAATATCATCAATTACAATGATAAATAATCAAATAATACCTAATTTGTCAACAAAAACATCAATCAATGAACAACAATGGACTCCATCATATGATCGTCGTACACAACATTTAATATCAGATAAAAGTATTGCAGATGCAGTTGAAGCTTTAATTGGAGCTTATTTGATTGCAAGTGGACCAAAAGCTGCTCTTCGATTTATGGCTTGGCTTGGAATACGAATATTTCCTAAAATTCGACTCGGTTTGTAATCTATTATTAAACTATTCTTGTACAATCAATAATCTACAGATATATAAAAGATAGAACTAATATTAATTCATACATTTCATCTTGTAACAAAATTCTTCTTTTTTTCTCCTTTTTGAAAAGCTAATGAAATAGTTTAATAGACTGAAATAATGAACGTACGAATCTTAGTAATATCGTCTACACTTCCATTTTAAATATTAAAAAGATAAACATGAGATATCTTTTGTTATTTATAGTTAAATTTAATTTAAAAAAAAAAGCACTATTCAAACGACTTTTGATCAATTTATTGGATATCAACCACTTCTATGAGTATCGAAAGATATTTCTCTTTAGTGAATTTAATGGTACCAAAAACAAAAACTGAATTATAATCTAGAGTAGCTAAATAATCTTTTTATTTTTAAACAAAATAAAACAATTCGATTAGAAGATCAATGATAATTTAATGCGTGTTTTAGAATTTCAATAATTTAAAAATATCATTGATATAAAAATATCACAAAGAGTTTTAATCAATTTGAAATCCTTAATACTTGAATCTCTAAAGATAGAGTAAGAGTGAATACGCTTATGCCTATATGTCCAAGAAATTTCACGCAGGTCCTTGTTCTGTATGTCCTAGCGTCATGAATTTTAGAATTTATGTAAATCCGTTGTGGTTACTTCATATCAATAAATGTATCCTCGTTGTTCTTTTGCTCACCACGATAGAATAGGAAATATTATCTTCTACGAAATACTGTCTGAAAAAAAAAAAACAAGAAAAACACGATTAGAATCTCTAAATATTTTTTTAGAGGATGGAACAGAAATGACTGGTGAACTTCCACCATTACCATCACCGGTTGACTATTCAAATCCATCAATTCTATCAACAATTCAATCTTATGATTTTAATCGATTTGAACAATTAATTGGTTATCGTTTTCATCAACGAGCTTATCTTATTCAAGCGTTCACTCATGCATCTTATTCTTATAATACAATAACAGATTGTTATCAACGTTTAGAATTTCTTGGTGATGCTGTACTTGATTATGTTATAACTCGTTATTTATATGAAGTTAGTTTGTCAATCGATTGTTTTTTTAAATTTTTCTATAGACAAACAAATTTTTATTTTTTTCCTGTAGCATCCCAAACGTCATTCACCTGGTGAATTAACAGATCTTCGTTCTGCTCTAGTCAATAATAATATATTTGCATATATAGCTGTTAAATATGATTATCATAAATATTTTCGTTGTCATTCAAATGAATTATTTCTTTTAATTGATAAATTTGTTCAAACACAAAAAGATAAATCAACATGGTGCGGTTTTGATGAATGTAATTTAGGTGATGATGATGATGAAAATGATGAATTTTTTTATTATGATTTTTTAACATCATCAGCATCGAATAATAAAGATACATATAGTAATACAATAACATCATGTACAATTGATGATGAACATCTTTCAAATTCACATGATGAACAAAATGATGAATCAACTGAGGAATCAGATGAATGGGAAGAAACAGAAGTTCCAAAATGTCTCGGTGATATATTTGAATCTGTTGCCGGTGCAATATTTCTTGATTCAAATAAATCATTTAATACAGTATGGAAAATATATTATCGTATGTTAAAACCATTTATTGAAAAATTTACAACTAAAGTTCCGAAATCACCAATACGTGAATTACTTGAACTTGAACCTGAAACAGTAAAATTTGAAAAACCAGAACGTTTACTTGATGGTCGAATACGTGTTACAGTTGAAATAATTGGTAAAGGACGTTTTAAAGGTGTTGGTCGAAATTATCGAATAGCAAAAAATGCAGCAGCTAAATGTGCTTTAAAAAATTTACGTCGTCTTGATTAAATGAAAGATTTTTGTAACGTGAAAAAACAGGGAAGAAACATATTTCTCAGATATTTATTTTATTATATAAGAATGTAATAGATTGAACATGTTCTTGTTTTCTTTTAAAGAATAAAACAACGACGCAGTTTATTCACATTGAAGAAAAAAATTCGATCATTATTGTTTTCTTGTTTTTTTTGTTTACTGATAAAAGTGTTGTATGTTTTTACTCATTTCTCATATTATATATATAAAAAAGAAAAAAAAACTTCCAAAGTATGTACGTTTGATTTTTTTTTGTTTTTGTCTGTGATTGTTGTTTCTATTTTATATAAAAAAAACAAAGAAGGTAGTCAAGAAAGTATTGAATTAGAATTTTTAAGAAAGATTTATTCTAATATTAAAGATACGTTTTCCATTCTCAGCAAGAAATATATCTTAAATTTTTTGAACTCTTCATGTCGTGAATAGTGTTTTACATGGGTATGACTTTTCGAAACTAGACTCGAACTGGAGTTAATTGACATCCGACAGGTACTTTCACAGTTACAGTATAGTTTTGAAACTTTTATTTTATATAAAAAAGTATACTATTTAGTTTCTCCCATAAATAGCAATGAAAAAAACGAGATCATTCTCAAATTTCATAAAAAATACAAGTAAATCAAGTGATTCAAAATTCACTTGGTGTTTTTATGCTCTTAAAATCAGATCAATTTCGCTAAGTATGCATTTCCTTGTTGCTAACGAAGTTGAAATGGAACACAATATTAGTGCTATACATCATAATTATGCATACATACATGAATGCTGTTTTTCATCACAATAATGCGTGTTCACTTTTTCAATAATTCGTTTTCTGCTCTATGTATTCAGTTACTTCGTCATATGATTCATCATCATATGTAGATGAATTTTCATTAAAAACGAATTATTTTAGTAAAACGATATTATTTTACACTTCTGTGATCTCTTCCCAGGTACAATAAATGGCTTAATCATGATCGAACGATATTCACTCTTATGCTTTTATACAAAATAACAGTTTGAAAAGGCTACGTCTAAATTGCGAACAAAAATTAAGCCAATTAAGAAAAAAGTGTTCGCAATTTGGAACACAGAAAATAACGTTGATCTTATTTTTATTGCGTTTCCAAATTGCGAACACTTTGATTAATTAGTGATTGCAATAGCTGACTATGAGTTCAATTTTATTAATAATATAAATATAGAAGTTTGAGAATAAGAATGGTATCATAATTCAAAGTATGGTTACAAATTTTACTTGGTCAACAACTGTAAGAGTTGGAAATGCTATCTTATATAATAATTATTTATATGGGCTGAGACGTGAAAACAAGAATGGTTCATTCGTGTATATATGTACTTTCAAATTTTGTTCTCGTACTATAACTTTAAAAGATAATACAATTATCAAATCAAATATATATTCAAGATAATGATTTTCATGCTTATCAAAAAGCTCTAAGATCTATTTCTCATCGTTATATAGATCTTATACAAGACGCCGAAGATAGTAGTGATGAGGAATAGGCTTTTTTGTTATGCATTTCTATTGTTAATAAATTTTTTTCTAATTAAAACTGTATTACTTGATTATTAAAAGTATTCGCAATTTGGAAACGCAATAAAAATAAGATCAACGTTATTTTCTATGTTCAAAATTGCGAACACTTTTTTCTTAATTGGCTTAATTTTTGTTCGCAATTTGGAAGCTACGGTTTGAAAAAGTAAAAATATTTTGAAACGTCGAGGTCTCATTAATTGCTGGGTTGAGTTCAGGTATGGAGTTATATTCGGGATTCAAGCTGATTCGGTTGTAAGACATTAGTCATGAAAAATTTTGTACAATATTTTATAAAAAAATAAAGATTTCTGTTTGAACCACAAAGGACGGGGGCGTATAAGGCTGGAATTTGGCCCCTTTTGATTTTG
>CAJNOL010000814.1:19145-33119 GCA_905250125.1 Rotaria sordida
CAAAATCAAAAGGGGCCAAATTCCAGCCTTATACGCCCCCGTCCTTTCAATATTGTCACAATAGCCTCTATCGATCAAATTTTCAGTGAATTCAAAGACAAAACTATGAATTGATCGTTCTTTTTTTCATTATAGGTGTGCTTGAGTTCGTTCGATCAATATTTTTTTGATTGGTCTTAAGACATGATTCATGATTAATCTACGCATTTAATGGCAGGTATTGTTCGCAATAAAAAA
Source organism: Rotaria sordida (assembly GCA_905250125.1). Classification (NCBI taxonomy): domain Eukaryota; kingdom Metazoa; phylum Rotifera; class Eurotatoria; order Philodinida; family Philodinidae; genus Rotaria; species Rotaria sordida. Next base: position 19,383 of record CAJNOL010000814.1, read on the forward strand.
AAACTTTATGACTCATTTATTTTTCTTCGCATGATATAAATATAAAAGAGACATGTAAAAAGAGAATTGGTGTTATTACGCATACAAACGCAGTGAATTAAACATCTTAATTAAATCAAACGAACAATAAATATGAGTATGTTTTAAAGTATAAAATAGAAGATTTATTTATATTATTTTTTTTTTGTAAAGGTTTTATTACAAGAAAATTAGAAGAAAAACTTGGTGTAGACCTAAATAACGATGGTCGAATTGGAGGACCGGGAGTAACTTCGAAAATCGAAGCAGCTACTCATGTAGACTTTAATCGAGATGGAATTGTTGGTGGATATCGACCACCACCGGGTGGAGGTAAAACAAAAGTAAACTTCAAAATATAACTTAATGATTTTTCTCATTGATAGGCTTGGTTGGTAAAATTGAAAAAGCAACACATATTGACTTGAACAGAGATGGTTACATTGGTGGTCGGCCTGGCTACTGTCCACCACCTCAAAAAAAACACTAATTTCTGATCAAAATATAATGACATTCAAAAAACTAATCTTGCTTTTTTCTTTTTGATACAACTATTTGTCACTAACAGTTTCTGTATTTTCATTTGAATTTTACCATTTATTGCATAGTTCATGTTTAAATAATAAATTATAATAACCATTGTAAAATTAGTTGTAATGGAAAAAAAATGATTTCATCGTTATGCCACGTAAGTCTTATCGGGATTATTTTGACAAGTTATCGTTCAATAGAATTGTTTATAGACGATGTAAATAAATTAGTGAATGACAAAAGTTTCGCCCACATTGAAATGAATTTTTTTTATATTACTTTGACGTATGAGAACAGAATGCAGCACATATATAGAGAGAGGAATTTAAGACATTTATGTAGCACAAGGTGGTGTAAGGAACTGTGATAAGAGAAGTGCCCGTGAGATAGTAATATACGCTTTATTTGGCTTCTTCACGCAACAAGCTTCTGTTCACATACAGAACATACACTCATATAGAAAGGATAGAACAATGGATATCGATCAAGCATAGCGGTCACACCAGAAGAGAAGGGTAACAGGTCACATAGAGACCAAGAGATAGATGAAGGTGATATATCTTATTACAAAGGATAAATGAAAGTATCAGTCTAATTATGTAATATCGGATGATTTTAACGAATCAGGAACCATTTTCATATGTCGTCTAGGCGAATTGGTTTACATGAAACCTTTTAACATGCAGTTGATATTAATGATTTTGTATAAAAGCTTTCGCTTGTCGCCCACATGGATAAAGGCTCGGAAAAACCTTTGACAGAAATCACTCACACAGGAGGTTTTGTAGAAAATATCCGGATCCTTTTTCGTTTCTCAAAGTACGAAAATAGTTCGGTAAGAAAAATACGATACTATCTCACATTCTACAGAACTGTGAAAAGTTTCGTAAGATAACTACGGAATCTTTCACTGCATCAACCACCTACAGTAGATTTCGTAGGAAAAATACGAAACTATCGAAGATTCTCTACAAATCATACAGAAGCTTTCCTTATTCTACCGAATCATACGGAGTTTCATAAAGAAGATACGGAACGTTTTTTTTCTGATCTTAGAGAGGCACAATGGTTTCGTATGAAAAGTGCGAAACTCGTTGCTTTTTTCTGAGTCTAGAAATGATTTAGTATGAAAGATACTAAGCCTGTCGAATTTTTCTGAATCAAAAAAGATTTGGTACGAAAAGTGCGAAACGATTTCCATTTTACGAAACTTGTAGGGTTCAGTAACAAACCTATTTTTTTAGCGTGTAATTCGTATCAGAGAGAAGACTCATACACACACCCAAATCTTGATTCGACAGACTGATCCAAAAATGTTCTTCACAGAGTTTAGTGTCTTTGAGCGAGATCGTTGTTTAACAAACTGATGACATAATCAACAATCTTCGCTGTATTGAGACGATGTTTTCTATTCGAAGCCTATAAATAATGCCTATAGATGACAAAAACAAATGATACGAATTCGTTGCTATAATGTCAATCGATGTATTCACAATCGATTCCGAAATATGGCATAATTTATCAAACATATCATAGATCTTCATACGCAATTGCAATGATTCGGTATCTTTGACAACGAGGACCATTTCGAGATACTATCGAAAACGAAATTACTACGATTCATCAATGACTACCGAAGCAAAAAAACCGTAAATTACGTCAGACATGGCGAGTTTGAGAACCGCTTCAGGCTTGCATATAATCGATTCGATCAAATCGTTATATTCTTCGCGTAATTTCTAAAACGAAATCAACATCATCAATGACTATTTCAAAGAGAATCGATAGGAAACTTTTCCGTTTCAGTGATTGAAAAAAAAGCGTATATTTTCCTCCTATTTTACCTTTTCTGAGTTGATGATAGAAACGAAGAGTAGATGTTCCGTCCATCGAATGGTTTTGCTTACTGTACATTATTGAAAAGGCTGTTGAAGACCACTGTGCTAATTTGGCAACCACTATTATATTTCAGATTCATTGCCCGTATGAAGGATTGAGCCATGCTTTAATTCGAGCACAAAGTCACATACATGGATTTCTCTCGACTTGGTATGTATTTACGTATTTCGAGAAGATAATAGCATCAACTAATCAGTGGATCATCGATCTTTTTCAGGTCATTTATTGACATGCCAGAAACAGAAACATGTTCTACAAAGACATTGTCAAAATGATTTCAAAAGAATCCCATATTCTTCAGTTCTTTTTTACCAATATTTTCTCCCATGTCATGTCGGAAAGAGTCGAAGTTCAAATACGAATAATATCTGCAAGGGTGATGACTGCATAGAGCTGAATATGGGCTTGCCCATTTGAATAGAAAAAAAACCAACGAGTAGAGTCTTGAATAGGTCGATGAAGAAGCGACGCTTTTCGTGGTTTTGAGGGCCGGTCTGTGGTAGATATTGATTTATTGGAATGATCAAGTTAGATCGAAATGGATGCCACGGAAAATGTGAAGAAGTCTACTGTCAAATTATCAAGTAATTTGTTGGTTGGCAAACTGAGTGAAGTACTCAACAGCTTGTGATAGTTGGATATAGGGCGTCAGATATTATGCGGAATCAATGGGAGGAAAGCATACTTCTGTACTTCAGAAGTACACTTCCCCCCCCCTTAGATTAAGTGTCACAAAAAGCTTCAAATAAGCCAAGATAGTTGTTACAGATAAAATTACATGAGTAAGAAATACTAGTTCCTTTTTATAATCTATTATTAAACTGTACAAGAAATAGAATATTTTGATAATATTTTCTTTTCAAAGTCAAAGAAACAAAATGTATATATTACTAAATTTAATAATAATATTTAAAAACTTGATTATTATATTTCATGTATTCTTTTTTTATTATTAATAAATATAACTGTTCTTGCACAACTTCGGATGGAAAAAGTTCACTTTAACATTCAATAATATGAGGTCCTTTTATGTTATTTTCTTCTTCTTTTAAATCAAGTAAATCGTGTGAACCAGTAACAATCAAACGATATGAATGTGCTAAAATATATTGATGCATTTCATGTAAACTCACATCAATACGAAATGATCCATTATTATTATTCATTAATTCTAATTGAATAAAATTAATATAGTTCATTGAATCACTTGATGCAATTTTTTCTGAAGAATCTGTACTGGAAAAAAGTGATATATTAAAATAATCAAGACTATGTTCAGGTACAAGAACAATAGTTACAAATTGATTTGGTTTACAATTAAAATAGTAACGATCTGTTTCATCAATTTGACTTATTACACCCAATATCATAAATGAACAATCTAATTCTTCGTCAACATGTGATTCATCCAGCACTTCAACTAAATCAAAATCATGAGTTTCATTTGTTGTCCATTTTACGGAAACACTATGATGTCCTGCTAAATTCATTGTATTATGAGGACCGGTTGGTCCAAGCGGACCTAATGGACCTAAAGCACCTAATGGTCCTAAAGGGCCTAAAACACCCCATAATCCTAATGCTTGTAGATGTTTACCAAAATCATTAATCGAGGGTAGTTTTAAATGATATGATTCCGATGATAATGGACCTGTTAATGAAAGAGGATTATTAGAACGTCCAAATAACATATCTGATGTTGTCCAATCAATTATTTCATTTGATCGAAATCTCCAAGTTGTTGGATTCCATAGATAATGTCCAATAGGACCTGTTATTCCTAATGGGCCATAGGCACTATATATTTTAGATAAAAATCAAATCATATTTTAATAATATCATTCAGTTTTACCTCAATGGACCATGTGAACCTAAAGCTGAACTTGGACTTAAATAAAATTCACATGATAATCCACCACAATCAATTGGTAATGGTTCAACTAAATGTATATCCTGATGTAAGTCTTCAAGACTTGATGCAGTTACATAAGGCCCATAACATATTTTTTTTGTCGATGAAATTTGAATAAAACTAATCGATGATAATAATAATAATAATAATAAATAATTATAATCCATTTTTTATAAACGTTTCACATGAATATTTTGAGGTTACTACAGCAATTGGAACGGCGAAATTGATTCTACTTATAGGTTTTTTTGTGCATGAGAAGAAAAACAGATGAGTAAATATTTGAATAAAATAATAACTTATTTTGCTTTGGCTACTTTGCACCCATGAAAAGATCACAGCTTCGTATCGAAAAGCCTAAAAGTTACAATTACTGACAAATGCTTGCTCATTTGATGCTATCATCGTACATGTAAATCGAATTCTAGTGCAACAACAAAAAAAACCGTTTTCGAGTAAGAAATTTAGTCAATACGAGTACATTTATTTGTTTCATGAAATAGTTAATTATTGACACTAATTTGTATCAAACAAAATGCCTATAATAATAATGTTTATGATGATGAAGAAAACAGTATTTTCAACATAATTGTGGTCTTCATTTTAAAATCAGGTACCATACAGATAAGATTAGTTTTTGACTGATGATATAATGCATGTACTTGAGAATGTTTACAGAATATTTTGTACATTCTTTCGTATTTTGTTATGGCGTTTGTTTAGATAATATGTTATTATATAGATTAATACAAGTGTGAAAGATAATTTTTTTTTGTCTAGTTGAATGTAAAATCATAATTTGTCATCACGTTTTACTTTAGTTCAAATATTATCATTACCAAAATACTTCATATTCGCACACAGTCTCATCTATCTAGTTCATATACTGTCATTAAGTTAAAATAGTTACATGAAAAAAGAAAAGAGATAATTCTTTATAAGACTTGGGAAGAAAAACAAATTTTGTAAATTAACAGAAGCTGATTAATGGTCATTTTTGTAGATTCTTATCTCGATATGACTTTCTCAATGTAGACAAAGCATTTCAATTAGTTTCTAATAACAATAATAATAAACATCAAGATCTATATTACAAAAAATATTCGCTTTCTTCGAAATTTAATATTTTATTTGATACATTATTTGTCTGATGAAATGAACTAAATACATATCTATATAGATTTCATAGAATTATTCTCTTCAATAACCACTCAATATTAATCATGTTATAACGGGTTTTATCGAGTGTATTTTTGTTATCATACACATATTGATTCATTTCTCACCTCTTCATTCACTTTCGAGTAGCAGTTTATCATACGATAAATCAATCAATATAGGTGCCGAAAGAAATGCAATAGAAAATTTGTTACAGACTTTAAGATCTATCAGATAAGTTCACTTGTGCCTAAAATAATGGGATTATTTACAAAAATGCTTTTATTTTACACAAACTGTTCAGTAATCTTGCATTTCATCGTTTAACCTAAACTAATATGTAAGTTTTCATGTTATAATACTAGAACTAAACATCGATTTCAGCTTCGTTTAGGATTTTTTCCGATGTATTTTAATTGATGGATTGCACTAGATATTTATCGATATATGGTTGGATTTCATTGTACATCAGCAAATGATACTCATTTTCATTATTAATCGACAAGAAATACGAACAATATATATATATAATATCAGATAGTTTTCGACAAGCGTGATTTGAGAATTCGTGATGATTGAGCACGTCACAAAAAAAACATTTGATCATATTGTTGTAATTCAATCGAATAATGATGAACACCCAATCTTTGGCGAGACATTACACAGGCATCAGAAGCATTTGAATTGGAGGTAAATGATACCAGACATTTTTGTTTAAAATAATGACACAGAGAAAGAACATTAATCTCAGTATATTGAATTGCATACACTTATATACGTCGTTGACTTCTCTATTGCTCATAGCGTCACTCGACCGAACAAAATTGAGTAGCTTGATGTAAGAATTCCTTTTCCTCAATCAATCACTAGAATGAAGAACAAAATGCGAAGCATGAGAGGCACTTAGTCTATTAGTGAGATTCGTATGGATAGAGTAGTTGAAATTGTACAAAACACTATTAACTAGAAAAATGAACTATTTTTTTAACTAAACATTTTATGACTATGTTTATCATACCTGTTATATGATTTATAATAACGATCATCGCGACGAATTTGATATTAAAACTGCAATGAAACAAATTGTCAAATGAGTTATCGTTATTCAAGAAGAGTTTTAGTAAAGGATAATAATGAGGCATTCAAGTAAACCATTTTTTTTTCTTTTCAATTGTCGAAGTGTTCGTTTTATGGCTTCTTATACTTGAAATTCTGTAAAAATAATCATGCATTAGATAATAAAGAATTCGTTATTAATTTCTGTGAATTCATTTTATCAAAAGTCATATTAATTGCAGAAATACACTATCCTCTATTGCTAGAATTCTACAATTGACTTTGACTTTGTAGAATATTAAAGTTTTCAAAAACCGACATAAAACAAATTGAACATATAATAAAAACTAGAAAAGAAATATGATTAATGTTTACATTACATGTCTCATTACATGGGACTCATTATTATGCATATTATATTGCTGATTACGTTTTTTTTTTCAAGCAGCTTAGAAAATGTCAACAATGTGATTATAAAATAATTGTCAGTATTTTATCTCATAACCTAAAATTCATTTGTAAATTTGTTTGTATCATTAAAACTCTAAATAGTAATAACTACTAATAAGACCTTTTAGCTATCTATATAACAAAAATAATAATAATAATTTCTATTTCTCGAAATAATTATCTTGTAAAAATTTTCTCTTTCTCCTTTAAATCAATCAAATTGAATTCTAGACCATAAATCTATTAAATTATTCATAGTGAAAATTCTAATTTGTCAAATATTTTTCCAAATATGTATTTCAAAAAACAAACATAAGATCGTCATGGTTTTCATATATACTGCTCAAATATTCTACTCTATTACAATAATAAAATGACTACATTCTATAATATGAATACACAAAAAAAAACAAAAATTATAATAATTTGATCAAAAAAACACATACATAAAGCATTATTTTTTTTTATCATCATCACTTTTGTTGAGCACAAATAGAAAAAAAATTTAAAATAGAAAAAAATGTCCTGAGTTATAAATGTATTAAGGATATACACCTGGTGTTGTTGTAAATCGTGTAAAAGATGTTGTTGTAAATGGTGGTGGAAGCGTATCATTAAATACACTTGCGTATGTTGTTTTAAGAGAATTAACATAATTTTGCATAGATCGATTGTTATTATTTGATTGTTCAAGTCTATCACGTAATTCACCTAATTGGGATGTATAACGTCGTTCAAGTTCATCTTTTTCTCGTTTTAATTGAGTACATTCAAGTCGAAGTTTTGATATTTGTTGTTCGAAATCATTTATACGTTGTTGAAAATGACGTTCCTATGTAAAAAAAAAAAAAAAAAAAGATTAAGAATTTTTGAAAATTATTTCGAATACTTACTTTAGAACCAAATGTATCCTCTCGAGCTTTAATATCTGTTTGTGTTAAATTAATTTGTTTATTCATCGATGCTAATTCATGTGTTTTAGCGTTGAGACGAGACTAAATTTAAGAAAAAAAAAGGGATTAAAATTAACTAAGTCTTTTCTCATATAAACAAGCTATAGGTTATAATGACATTCAATGAATTTAATCATTCAATATGATTTATAAAGATATATTTCCTATTGGTAATTATTTCATTGACAAGCCAAGAACTGAAAATTAAGTTAGATAAAACACAAAACAAGACATCATTCATTGCATCTGAGCAATAGAGCTTATTGAGTACGACGTTTTTGGATATGGACTCGTATTTTCAATAGAACTTATCAGCTTCCGGTTCAAGATGAATTTGACAGGCTCTATTATAGTATCTATTGATGATAATCACATGCAATTAGCATCATAAAGAAAAGTTTTATTTTGTATTGTCTCTTTTTTTTGTCAAATAAATTCAATTACATTTATTATAATATATCGAATATTATCTTAGAACTGAATCCGCTCCACAGAAAATTTTCAAGCTCACAATTTGACAGGTACCCCGTATTATGTATACTCATTAAAGCTCTAGTAAGTAGATACAATTGAATTTTCTACGAAAAGAGAATGTATCTGACTTCATATACTGGTTATTATTGATTGTACTTGATCATTTTTTTAAGAATTCTTCTGACATTATCTCGATAGAATTTCAATCGTTTCTATTGAATCTATTTGTTATCAGTGCACAAAGAAAAAAAGAATTTATTCAAAAATTTTTTCTATACCTGTGCATTCCGTAATGCTTCGTCTTTAGCATTGAGATTTCTTAATAGAGTAGCATTCTCTTCTTCTAATGTAATTAATTGTCTAAATATAGATTTAATATTTAAAAGAAAAAATTATTTCTATTTTATTGATATACCGTTGAAGTGATCGTTGATCACCATCGAATGAATGATGATTTTCTTTCATTCGATCAATAATATGATGTTGAACATTTGTCTAAAGACATAATATTGAAATTTTTATTTTTTTTTTTGTTTTAAATTTAGATTTTACTTTTGAATTAAGTTCAGTTATAATAGCTGATTGTTCAGCTAAACGTTTTTCTTGTTCAAGAATACGTGTTTCAAGTTCTTGATTTTTCATTTCAGCTTCTCGTAATAATTCTGGTAATGGTTCAAGTTCTTCAAGTCGTTTTTGTAATCGAACACGCATTTTTTCTAATTCTATTTCAGATAAATGATTTTTACTATTATCAATAGATGTTTTCAATGTTTGAGTATGTAATTGTTCTTTATATTCAGCAACTAAACGTTCAGCATGTTCAAGTTTTGTACGTAAACGAATAATTTCAGAATTCGCATCAACTATTTGTTCATTTTTATTACCATATAATTTTCTTTCAAGTTCATCTATATGATGATCACGATCATTTAATTGAGCTTGTAATTTTTCAATAGTTATACCTTTAGTTTTAGCCACAACAGTTGGTGCAGAAGAAGAACAGGATGTAATAGGAAACATAGGTGTACGTTTAATTGATCGTTGAAGATTATCACATTGATAACGACTACGTTGTAGATCACGTTCTAATGACTATAATTTTATAGAAAGATTACAAATAGAAATAATATATTTATAAATGACTGAAGTATTCGTTTCTTTTCATTTTTATTCACAGACAGACATTTATATTTATTAAGTATATTGAAAAAATAGATCTAATGTTTCGTCTAGAATTTATGTCCACAAAAACAACTTAAAATAATGACACTAAGTGCTGATATTAATTTATACAGAGACGATTAAACTACAAATGATGTCAATCTTTAGAAAAACTCAATCACCATCAGTATGATTGATTCATAATCATTTTGATTATTACTTACTTCTACGTTCGTAGCCAGATATTATGTAAGGGAAAAAGACATCCTATATAGTAAATGATTATTTTTTTTTCTCCTATATTCTCTTTTAGACTACTTTTATCTTAGAAATTCAATTTGTCTGTTTGTATTCGTTTTTATAATTTTCAATTAACATATAACTTTTTTTAAATTTGATGTTAATGAAAAAGAAAAAAACAATATTAATCTTTGTTAATAAAAGTCAATAAAACTACGATAATAGTTAATTTCATACCCGTAGAGCGCATTGAAGTCGATTAATTTCTCCTTCTTTTGCATAAAGTTCTCGTTGAAGATGAGCACGATTATGTTCTAATGATGTTTTCATTGTATCAAAACCAATAGCATGTGTTCTTACACGTTCAAATTCAGTTTGTAAAGCAATATTATCATTTTCTCGATCAAGTAAAAGACGTCTTATTTGTTCATTTTCATTTTGAAGTCCATGTACACGTGTTAATAAAGTATCTTTTGTTTCATTAATAATAGCATGTTCAGCTTCTAAATGATATTGATGACGAATAAAATCTGTAAGTTTATTGTTTGAATGCTCAAATTGTTCGATTAAATGTAATAATTGATTACGTTGTTGATTTAATTGTTCAACTTCAAATGATACTGGTTGATGTTCCTAATATATATATATATAGAAGAAAATTGAACAAATAACTTCTTTTTCTTCTTATACAACTATGAAACAGAAGCCACATAACCATATACACATGGAGCAGTAGAAAAGTATTTTTATTCAGCTCTTCGAAAAGCCATCATTTGACTTCAAGTATTCTTTTATAATGCTTCGATATATTTAGAATAATGTATAAAATTTTCAACCTTTTAAGTTTTATACATTATTGTATTTTTTATCATTTCTTTCACACTAGTTACATACACCATTTTCGATATGTATTGAAATTTTCATCAGAACAGTTTCACACTATGATTTTACTTGCAACTACAATCTTTCTATTAAGGACAAAGTCCAATCTAAAGTAAAACTAGTCTGTTCTACAACGGTATAAACCGATCTCACGTTCTCGATTAATCAATGAACAATCTAACATATAGTGAAGTTTGCATCGCATTGAAAGAGTTCAAACTCATATCGAAATTGATATGTAACTAGTTTGAAAGAAATGAAGAAAACAGAAACATACATAAGACGTAAAAAGCTGAAATTGTTCACATAGTTCTAAATATATCTAAGCATTATAAGAGATTACTTGTACTCCGACAATTGGTTTTTAGAAGGGTCGACCAAAAAAGAATTTTCTAGTACTCCGTGTATATATATATATATATATGTATACATACGAATACGTATGCAAACCACAGATTGAAAGTAAGAAAAATGAAGAAAAATTTGTTCTTTTCTTTTAGTCGTCAATTTTGTTCATCCCATCAGCAGTAGGTTAAGTTTGTCGCATCGTATGTCTCAAATATATATATATATATATATATGTACGACACTCAATTTAATTGTTACAACATACAAAAAAGTCTTTTTGTGTCGGTGCCGCGTAATCACAAAAAAGAAAAGAAATGAAACAATACATAAAACATATCAATTTTGATTTCATTGTCAATTTTGATTATGTTAATGTTGATTTGTGTGTATACAAAAAAAAAAGTAAATATTTCTTTTTTATTTTATACTGAAGTGTTTTTGTTTGAAAGAAAATGTTTATTTACATATTCAATCAGATGACGATATCTGAAATCGGTAAATAAAATTTTTCAAATAAAATTTTAAGTTTAAAAAAGATATGATACTTCATCTTCATCAAATATATCCCAATAAAAGGTTTATATTTCTTTTTTTTTTGTAATATAATCAGTATGTTAAAACTTAAGTGATATGTGTAAATACATACAAGTTTAAGTTTTGTTAGAATATCTTTAACAGATGATAATTGTTTAGTTATTTGTGCAATATCAGCTTCAGATTCTGATAATGATATTAATAATCGTTCACGATCTGGATTGAGATGAAGTGGACCTCGTACTGGTGTTGTACTACGTGCTCGTCTTCTACGTTAATTAAGTAATATAAGGTAGAAAGAAAAAAAAACAAAAGCAACATGTGACTATGATCTACCTTTCAATAATAGGATCATCTGCAAAAGAAATTCTAGGTAATGATCGATGACTTCGTTGTTCACCAGCACTCGATGAACGATAATTATTACGAATTGGAGATGATGAACGAGATATTCGTGATGATAATATATTAGTTGTTCTTTGATTAGATATTTGTGGAGATTGTTCGAGATCACGTAAACATGAATTAATATCTGAACGAAGTTGATTTGTTTGTTCTTGATTACTACGATTTCGTGCCTGAAGAAAAATAAATAAATAAATATCTTTAAAATATTTTTATTTACTCGTTCTTTGAGCATTCCAACATTTTCAATTAATGCTTGAATACGTTTTTCATATATTCGAATTTCTTCTTGAAATTTTTCATCTTGTTCTGTTGAACTATTTGCTGTTTGATTATGAAAATTTTGCTTATCATGGTCAATATTTTGACAATTTCCATCGTCAACATCATTAATAACAAGACCGTCACGAATGGGATTGATTTCCAATCGTGCTTTTGAACTCTATTAAAATTTAAGAAAATAACAAAAAGAAAAATCAAAGAATTTCAAAACAAAAAATACTCTACCTGCCAAGCAAATTTTTGTCCCTTGGTTGATCGACCCGGTGGTGGAATCCTTTATATAAAATTAAATTCAAAAGTTTGATCAATGTATATATATATATTTTTTTTTCTTTTTTCATCTTACCATGGTTCTCGATTAGGTGATGGACTTCGAGAACGAACGGGTAAAACTTGTTTAGGCTGAACAACTTGTTGAGGAATATGACAAGATTTTATTTTACTAGTTTTTGTTTTATTTGTTACGCATGTACGCATCCGAGTTGCTTGTCGTCCTCCACGATTTACTGTGGAAGTATTTTTTTTAATATATAATCCATTATGACAATTATCATGCCATTTATTTTCAACATGAACATCTACAGGCGTAACAGTTTGCATCTGAACAAAAAAAGAGATGAAAAGAAATGAAAGTATGCTATAATTTACTTAAATATGAAAAGAGCTCTCGAAAAACAAACATTTCAATATGTTCAACTATATCCTCTTTTTATCGGCATCGATTTCTTCTTTTTTTTTCTTTCTTTCTCTTGAAACCATATTTCATTCCGTTTTCAATAGACATCCTTGGTTGTATCCTCTTTAAAGAATAAAAATTTTAGAAAAGCGATAGTTTGATGAAATCGACTTTTAGTGACATCTGATCTGTAAATGAAAAATTTAGGAGAATGAATTTATTTCTTTTTTTTTTGTTAATTTAAAGACCAAGATCATCCAGTAACATCATTCATTATTTTTTCTAGATAATTCTTTCAATTTATTGTTACAAATCATTATCGACATTTCACAACATTAGGCGATAAACAAAATAATGCTAATCGACACTTTTTTCGCGATGAATTTTCGAAGAGAATTATATAGAAGAAGAAAAAGTAGAAATAAATGGAAAATGAGATTGAACAATGTTTTATTCATCTTATTCCGGATAAGAAACTATGCAAACAACCACATAAAAGAATCTTTTTAATACAACGTCATGAATTTTCTGTAGACAATTGTCAATATTATAAGAACACTTTTAAAAACTTATTGATAGTATGAGAAAAAGATGCATGTTGATGTAACATTAAGAGTTCTTGAAAAGGTCTATCCAATAATACAGAATGTAGTATACTCGACTATATTTTCCGGATGTCTCATGTTAAGCATATTTCTTTCAGTCTTTGTGTTTCTTCGTATTCTCTTTTATAAATCAGACGCTTTTTATATCCTTGA
>CAJNOL010000814.1:39553-72489 GCA_905250125.1 Rotaria sordida
GATTTAAAACATTAAATAGACTAGATTTACTATTAGAAGTATTTATTATGAAAATAAAATCTTCAATGTCATCATTCATTTTTTTCTGTATGATGATTATTTCTATAAATGTTATAGAATCAATTTGTTCAGAAATAATTGTCACGAAAGGTTTTATATAATTAAATTATTAATATATTTTTAGCATGTACGGATTTCGGTAAAAAGAACAAATAGACATTTATTAGTTACATTTGTAGTTTTTTGGATAAATTTTTGATATGCTTAATTTCAATGTCATACGAAATATTTACAGAGGTTTTTTTATTTAGTAATCTAACAAAAAATAATTAAAAGGCAATTATCCTTTGTCAATTGAGAATTCATTATCTGATGAAGTAATCATAAAGGAGCTTTTGTCTTTGATAAGATTTCAAAGAATGGATGTTCTAAAAAAGCATTGTGCTAATGAATATAAATTGTACATAGAACAAAGTTTATCGCACAAAAAACAAAAACAATAATAAAAAGAAATTTTTAAATTCTAAACTCTCTTTTTTTTGTGAATTCTTCATATCGATTGACATATTTGTCATACCCCCCCAAGGAATAAATGGTGTACAATCTTTATTTGAATTAATTTCTTTCAAACATTGACATGGATGCTAAGTTCAAGTTTTTTGATAAAAAAAAATTGTTTTTCTTAAATAAAAAGAATAAATAATTAGTTTTATGTTATATCAACACTGAGTTGTCATGAGACGAAATGAGAAGAAAAATTTTCAAAAATTTTCAAATTACAAAACATACAATGAATTAATGATAAAATAATCATTTCCATTAATATTTTGTTTTAATTTCTAGGGTATAAAAACATTACTTACTGTTGTTATTTTATATGCTATACTTTGGTTACCTATGAATGTATTTCAATTATGTCTTAATTTACTTTGTTATCAAAGAGTGCAATATCAAAATTTTTGTAGTCATGGAACATTACTTCAACTTCTTTATATAGCATGTCATTTTTTAACTGTATCAAATACAGCTATCAATCCTATTATTTATGGTTTTGCTAATATTCGTTTTCGAGTAAATTATTTTCAAATAAAAATATATTATTTACTGTTTCTCTTATTTTATTTTTTCGATTTATTTAGAGTGATATTCGACAAATAAGACATTGTATTTTTCATTGTCAAGGACGAACATCATTTTATTATCGTACAAGATTTGCACAAACACCTTCACAGGAACTTCAAATTAGACGTCGAAGTTCTAAAATGAATCAAAATTTATCAGTTAAGTAATAGAAAATAAATTAATTTTTAACAATAATTTATATTGTATCTTAAACAACGAAGAATATTAAATACTGATATTGAAAAATATCGAAAAAAACTTGTTAATATAGAAATGAAATTCTATATTACTATTTTATTTTTATGTATTTGCTAATGAATAGATGTTGTACTATAATTGTTGTCGTTGTAATAATTCTTTTTTGTTTTATTAATATTTATTTCGTTTTACACCATTAAACGAAACAATTCAAAACGAACATGTTTACAAATTACAATATATAATAACTACTATCTATAACCGATGGTATGACAAATCAAAAGGTAGCAAAGTCATGTATTTTCCATCGTTTTGTTTCTTCATGCTTGACTGACATTAATGAGTCACTTCTGTCTTTACATGCATCTTTAATTACGATGTTGTATCACAAGAATAACTTAATTTGAAGTGTCAGAAGATTCGCGTATTCTATTAAAGTTTCATTGTCACGAATAAACCATAGTAAATTATTATTCAACTAGTACGGGACCCGCAACTAGCAATCATTATTATAATGTAGCCGCTCAAATGCAATCTTATTTAAATAATGGTAGTGAACATTTTCAATCATCTCAAGGCGGATTCCATTGATACCAACTAAGTCGTGCTTTGCATAATGTAGCTTAACTTTTCGATATTAATCCTATGATTGCTAATGATGTTGGTAGATTTTCTAGAAGATTTATGAGAAATTTACTTACCTAAAAAAAGAAACAAGATAAAAATATTATTAGTTTTTTTTATAAAATGAGGAAGACTCATCTAGGAACAGTTTTGTGACTAAATACTTGCCATTGATTCATATATTTTTTTTATGATTAAAAATGTAATTTTTCTAACGTTTTATGCATATATTACAATAGTTTTTCCTAATAAAATGATACATTTGTCGTTTTAACTTGAATAGTATACATTATCATTGCAGAGCATTAGTCTAAACATTGAGTAGCGGTGTTATTCGTATTGTGATACAATATAATCGATGCATATTCACAATATGAAAAGATTAATTACTGAATTGGTCTATTGATTGACATTTTTTATCCTATTTGGTAATTCTTAAAAAGAATATTGTCTTCATAATGAAAATTATTTTTTATTATGACGTAGTCAACTTAACGATTATCTTCAACACTTCTTCTCAGAGTGTAGCTTATATCTAAATATCATTAGAATGTCTCTGTCGCTAAAAAATTAGATCATTTTCATTCGAAATTAATAATACAGAAAAATTCTTTCTTTTCTTCTAAATTAAAAATGATCTCATGCAATATTATTTGAAAAGAAAAAATGAATTGAAATCAAATTAATTCATGTTGACATTCATGAACATAAGAAGAATTTTCTTTTTAAGTTGAAAGTAAAATCTATCCAATAATATTATTTTCGGATGTCAGACGAGTTCTATTGAAATCCTTTTTTCTTTTTTTTACTCTCTAATGATTTTGAAAGGTTTCAATGATAAAATTATTCAATCTATTTTTTTGAAAACAATGTATGAAGAAAAAAGAATAGAAATAATATCATTTTTATGGTTTCATTTATGACATTATAAATTTTGAAAGAAAAAAAAATAATAATAATAATACGATTTGTCATACAAACTCAAATCAACATGCAATGACAGATGATATAGAAAATATAACTATTCCACAATCAATGTCAAAATTTACACAATTTTGTCAAAATAAAATACCATGGAAAAATATTCGATATTATTGTTGTCAACCAAGAAAAGATGTTCGTATTTTTTGGTTTACTTATATTTTTATATTAATTATTTTATTTATAACATTAATGGTTGCATTTTTATTAAAAACATCAGTAACTATTAATTATTTGAGATGGTATAATGATAGTTGTACTATTGATTCAATTACAACATCTCCAATTATTGAATGTGATCGTTCATTACGTCTTTATTGTAGTAAAATAACAGAACGATGTGCTTGTTTGGATAATATGTATTGGAATAGTTCATTTTGTGATTGTTCACAAGGAATGTATTATAACGGTATTTATTGTCAAGAACGTCTTACATATGGTCAATCATGTAATCCTCAATCTGATTTTTGTATGGAATATTTAACATGTTCAGCAAGTACAAATACTTGTGATTGTTCATCAAATGCATATTACAATCAAACAACATGTAATACAAGACTATCATTTAATGCAACTCAATCATGTACATTAGCAAGTCAATGTATTAGTGGTCTTATATGCAGGTAAATAAATTTATTATTTAATTAAATAAATATAAAATTTTGAATTATTTAGTTCTAATATATGTACATGTCCAACATCACAATCATGGAATGGTTATGGTTGTTCAAATTTATCTACACATGGTGAATATTGTTTAACAAATCTTCAATGTGATAATTCAGTTTATTTAATATGTAATAATACATATTCAAGATGTACATGTAATATAAATTTTTATTGGGATGGTGAAATTTGTCGTTTACGTCTTAATAATGGTTCATTATGTAATAATACTCAACAATGTTATTCAAATTTAATATGTATTAATAATTATTGTCAATGTCCATTAATTTATACTCAATATTGGTCAAGTCAAACATTAACATGTGAATTATGTTATGGTAAAGATCTTTTTCTTTTTGATGGTATTTGTTATCATATTCCAGTACCAACAAATTCAACATTATCAACATATTCAATATTATCATCAAATTATATATTATCAACAATTCAATATGATTATCAATTAACTTATATATTTAATCAACATATACGTGTTTATAATTGGACACCTATTTTTTTATCAATAAAAAATCCAATAAGAAATTATTTTCAATGGACACCTGATAATACTTTAATAAAACCAACATATTTATGTAATGAAACAATTCAATCAAATTATACTGGTTATGTTGTTTCATTTAAACTTGAAATAAATACTCCATGTCTTCGTGCTTGGCCAAATACAACGATTGGACAATTAGTTAATCAACTTAATACATATGTTTATCATACTGAATAGAAAGATAGAAACAAAAAATTTATTATTTATTTTAAAATAACAATATTTAGTTGAATGATTGATTTTTCTTCAAAAGCAAGAAAGAAAAATCAACCAAAACATTACTAATATTATCTTCTACATAAGATTGATTGCTGTTAAATTTTAGTTTTTATTAGATTTTGAAGATTTTGTTTTTAACAATGTAAAAAATTTGAACATAGAATCAAAGAAAATAATAACCATGAAATGAATTAATTGTTTATTGTAGGATTTTTCTCATTTTCATTTAGTATATCTTGAATAGGATGTTCAAGAACTTTATCAATAAGACCAAGACTTTTAGCACTTTCTGCATCAAAAAATCGATCACGTTCAAGTAATTTTTCTATAATTAACAAAAACAAAACAAAAAAATGTCACATACAAATAATAAAAATGAAATAATTCATTACCAATGTCTTCACCTGTTTGACCTGTATGTTTTACATACAGTTTATTAATCAATCGTTTTAATTTCAAAATTTCTTCTGCATGAATCATTATATCTGTTGCTTGACCCTTTTATAAAATAATCAAAAGAACTAAAACAAAAAACAAAAGATTACTTTCAAATACCTGTATACCACCTGATGGTTGATGAACCATAATTCTCCTATAAAATTCAAAAGAAAAATATATTCTCTATTTCATATTGATTAACATGTACATACGAATTCGGTAATGAATGACGTAAACCACGTGTACCTGATGTTAACAATAGTGATGCCTGGTAGAATAAAAGATTTATTTGGATTCTTCTCATTTTGTTTAATTCATCTCACCATTGAACATGCTTGACCAACACACCAAGTTGCAATTGGTGGTGTAATATACTTCAAAAATAAAAAAATAAAAACATTTATTCTAATATTAAAATAATTAAACTTTTACATACTTGCATTGTATCATAAATTCCAAGACCTGCAGTTATAATTCCACCTAAAATAATCTGATAAATAGGAAATATTGAAATGTTTGATAAACAAACCTGGACTATTGATATACATATGAACTGGTTTTTTTGAACTTTCTGATTGAAGAAAAAGAAGTTGTGCAATAATTACACTTGATAATTCATCAGTTATTGGACCCATAAGACATATAATACGTTCTTTTAGTAAACGTGAATAGATATCATATGCACGTTCACCACGTCCCGTTTGTTCAATGACCATGGGGATTAAGGGATACAAATTTTTGGTAGATATATGTAGCGATGTTCGATGTGTTAAACTTGGAACAGGTGACATCTTTTCATAAAAAAAAAATTAGTTCAATCAAAACAAAAAAAAATCAAGTAAACAATGTTTACTCTCAAACATCGTGCAACAATTGAATACATCATATTTATAATCTGAAATCGAAAAAATATAAATTTTCTTCATTTCTTTTACTTTTCGATAGAGCAGAGAAAAAAAATTGTTCGAAAAATAGATATTTTAAACAAAGTAATAAAATTGAAAAAGACGCCTTTCAAAAATAAAATATTATGCAAGCAAATATTCAACAAGAAGAAATAATTCGACGTCAGTGGTGGAAAAAATATAATGAAATAAAACAATATTTGCTATATGAAACTAATTTACTACTAGCTTGGCAACAATGGAATTATATGAATAGATCGAATTTATTAAAAGAATTTATCTTTTATGAAAAAAGAAAACATATTCAAAGATTAAATTTAAAATCAAAACAAATTAATCATTTAATCAAACTGAACCAGTATTATCTGTTATATAGTCAGGATATAAGAGATAAAGAAGAAAAGAGCAATAATAATGATTCTATCTCTTACAAAAGCGAGAGATTAAACATACACACTCTATGCAGGAGATTAGACTATCTCAGTCATCTTAACTTTTACTTTTCTGAACTAGAAAACACAAAATTGTTTTATTGTTTATTAATAGAAATATGAACGAACCATTTCATCGACCGATCATGCTACCTGTTGAACTGAATGTTCGTCATTTGCTATACCATGGAGTAACACAAGATAATTCTCAATTAGACTATAGTACTGGACGACAAACATATCTCAAATTTCGAAAACGACTAGCACCAGATGAAAAGTATTATTATCCTATAACATCATCTATGGATATTACTTGGCGTATAGAAGATTTCTATGAACGAAATAACGATAAAATGCAAATATAAAATAAAAATGTTCATCTGAATCAATATTGAATATTAAAAAAAAAAAGAAAGAAAGATTATCTGCACGATAAATATCAGTTTGAATGTTATTATACTATTTTAATTTTCTTGTTACTGCTTTATTTGATTTTTCTGCTAATTGTCTCATCAATGCAAATCGACGTTGATTTTTATCTGGACGTTGTTGTTGTTGTTCTTGTTTGGAATTTTCTGATGATATTGTTGTAACAAATTGTTCTTGATGATTATTTTCATCAAAATGAATTTCTTCTGATTTTGTAGAAAGATCATCAGATAATGTTGGAAATATTAAATCTTGATATAAATCATCTGTTCCATCATTTGTATTTTGATGTTCTGTTATGATTGGACATTGTTTATTAACATCAGTAACAGCACTTTCCATGAGCCAATTTTCTACAGATGCTAATTGTTGATTGAGATCATCATTTAATGTTTGAACTGGTAATTCTTCAATTTTGTTATCAATTTCAACAGAAGGAGATGGTTTTGGTGCTAAAACAGAAAAATTATATATATATAGTTGAATCGGCTAATTAAATTTCAATGGTTTTCTTATTTTGAGTTACTGAAAAACAAACCACTCGAGCTCGAATTGAGTCAGGTCAGTTTTGTATTCTTCATATTTTATTTAGTCAAAACTTCTTGATCTTAGAGTGGATGTAATGATTAATTTTTCAACTAAAACTACGAGTCATATTAGAAATCAATTTTCTATTCTATAATTTTAGAGATAAGCTTCAAGAGGAAATGCATGCAATAACATCTAAACAGGTATAATTTTATATAATGATCTATTTTTCTTATATCAAATGCCATCGAAATAGAATTGACTAGCAATATTTGGTACCAGTTAACATCAAATGGATCGTCTTCATCCATTCGTTTGGAAAAACAGATTGATGCTATATGAAATGATTCCAGAGCAAAACCAAGGAATTTTTCGTAGAGAGAATTTCATTGGTACAATTATATTAGAGAAATGTGTAGTAGTAGAATTTTTTCTAATGGAAATTCAAATTACCAATTTTTTTTAATATAAATAATGAATCTATAATTTCTATTCAAAGGTTTCTCTTTTTTCTTACGTGAAATTTCTGTATTCTCATTTGAAGAAATATTCCATTCTTTATTATTTAAATAATTTTCAATATCATGAATATAGGCATTAAATTTGTTTTGATACTCTTCTAATAATAAATCTTTTTTTCTATCTGTTTGTTTTTCACGTAAAATTCCACATTGTTCAACGAGATCATCATATGTATTTGTTAATGTTAAAATATCTTTTTCAATTAATTGTATATCATTTTGTAAAAGTGTAATTTTTTTTCGTAATTCACCATTTTTTCCACGTATTTTTATTGCATGATTTAATAAAGGCGATGCATTCATCGATGATTCCATCTAGAATATAAATAAAATCATTTAATTTTCACAAAAACTAACAGAATGTCAAGAGAATTTTATTTTATTTTTTTGATCAAATATTAATAAGATACTATCAACAACTGCTCTTGATCCGTTTAAAACTACTTTTTTTTGCTATTTGCGAAGATTCTTCAGATAACGTTTCTTATACATTCATTACAATGGACGATATGTCGAAGATTTAACGGCATATCTTTTAAGTATGTAAGTGCCAATCTATTCAACAATACATATCATGCGAACAATAAAAAATAGTTTATCATTGAATATAAACCGAAAACTTATTTTAATCACACAATATTATTGATAATGCACTGCTAAACAAAGCATTTTATTGGTTTGAACTAAACAGCCAATCATAACATAATTCAATAGACGGACGGACGAACGAATTTACCATCATATATTCGAATACTAGAGTCTTGTTCGACGACGAAATATGTTATCATGATTGATGAACCCTTAGTAAATTCTTTTTCAGCCATAATTATAAAATTCACCATGACAAAAGAAAACGACAGTGTTCACATTTACGTACTCTACCATAGAACAATTGTTCTTAAGTTTAATTAGAAAACACGTGATTATCGTAAAAAAGTGCAATCTTCATATACGTCAGTGTGTAATAGACTCTCGTTCATATGCATTGAACTACTTGTTGAAAATAGTAGAACTTAAATTCAAGAAAAGACGACTATTTCAATGTTTCGAATGTTATTCGTATTAGGTTCATGTCGATTGATCTTTATGAGTTATAAAAAAATTTCATTTTGACGAGATAGGCCACTGAACTAAGCAAAATATAGGGAATAGCCTAATAGCGACAAGCATAGCCGCTATGCTAATGAAGTTCATTCGATTTGTACTCAAAGTCTTACCTCATAATGTGCTTTCAATTGATTACATGGGATCATTGTCTTCATTACAAAAACAATGGTGTTATTAAAAACAAATAATAAAGAATGAGCTAATTATGCAGTTTAACTCCTGTTGATTACACATACTTTCAAATAACGGGTGAGTCATAAAGAATTATACTGTTAGTATTTTTAAAATTTTTCTTCTGTTATTCCCTTATTTGAAACATTTTTTTAATCAAAAGATAGCGTTTAAGATTCTCCATAAGATGATATATTTTATGTAACGAATATAGTTTCTTCCCGTTTTTTGGATTAAATGTAGTCGTACAGTAAGATCATGTACTGAATGTAAAATTTTTTCTTTTTCAATTTTTTTTGACAGAACGTTTTATTTCGTCTATCAATGTTGCCTTCGTTGTTATATGATCCCAATTCATAGATTTAGCTAGTTCATTCCATAAACTGTAATCTAGTGGACGTAAATCAGGTGAATTTGGTAGTCAACGGTTCTTGGAATGAAGTCAGGAAAATGATCAAGATCAGCACACCACTTTTGAGTGCAGTGATGTGTATGACATTTTGCACCATCTTGTTTAAATGTCCAGTTGCTTCCTAACATTTTATTGCCGGATTTTAGAGCTACTGGAAGAACATTATTGATTTATGTTTCTGCATCCATTGTTCCTTCTTCCAAAAACACTGGCACTGTCAGCCCTTTAGCATATACCTAACCACACCATCATCTTTGCTGGAAATTTCGTTTTTTGATGGATACCACCTTGTTTATCTGTCTCTTTCCTATTAATCGCCCATACACGGTCGTTCTAGTCATTGTAGATCCCATCTAAATCAAAATATTTTTCGTTGATAAAGAGCCATTTTTTGGTATCTTCTTTGTTGTAATGATTTAACACCCAATTTGCAAACTTAACCCTCTTCTTCTTTTTGAAGATCAGTTAATTTTGGTTGCTTAATTTTTTTGTATGGGAAACAGTGAAGATCTTCACGAAGTATTCGCCGTGCACTTGTTCTTGAAATATTCATTTCGGCAGCTAATTTTCTTGATGACACCCGTTTCTTCTGTGCTAGACGCCATTTCATCTCCAAGATATTGGCTTTTGTTCGAACCGTGCGTGGACCACCGAGAGAATGAGATAGATTGATAGAGCCAGTGTTTCTGATCATTTTAATCCATAAATTAGTTGTTAATAATGAAATTGCTCCACCTAAATCACGATCAATTTTTGCTGATCCACCACTATTTTCATATTTATTTTTTACAGCTGTTTGTATATCTTTACTTTTCATATTTTTTCAAATATGACTAAAACAATTTTTGATCCTAATCATATACGATTTTATAGAGAATTTTAACCTCCATCTTTTGTTAAAAAAAGATGTCTCAATCTGATGGAGAATAGAAGAGATATATTCAAAATACAAACAGTATAATTTTTTATGGCCTACCCGTTATGTTTTTCACGAATGAAACTTACAGTGACTCAAACGAAATCAATTGATGAGAGCGTTTGCCTTGTTCATCATTACGATTGGTCGATTAGAATCCCTGTTTTCTCATGATGAAGACTCTAGGACCAAAATTAAACTTCTTTTAGGCAAGTTTGTGCAGATTCTGGCACGTTGATATAAAAAGATTGCGGACATTTTAATCAATCGTATGATTAGCACTAGAGTTTTGCAAGGTTTCAACAAATCAAAACCGTAACTGAATCCTAAAGAATCCTCATCAGTTGTGGAACTGTAATGAATTTGCAGGGAATTGCCTGAAAAGCTCATTTCATATGACAGCTTCTGTTGTTAATTTTCAGTTCTACTAAAAGATAACAAAACTTCTACGTTAAAAAAAAGAAAGAAGAACTTGACGAAAATGTTCACAAAATAAGAAATTAACAAACAGATAATTTCAGTATAGAAGGTCGATGACGCGATGTCTCTATGATGGTTGAATGGATGATAACATAGAAAGAATGTGTTGAAATTAACTTTTAATTTAGGTTACTCTGTAAATCGTACTAAAAGTGATTAGTAAAAAGTTTTAAAAAAATCTGTTGAAACTTCACCGTAAAGATTCTTGATCTACAATAAAACTTTCATCATTTTCTTTTATTTAATGAATATCATTGGACAAAGTTATCTAGCTATTTGGCAAGATTCTCACACTGTCACCTTGTCGACGTAATGCCAATAGAATGCGCCATGGAAGAGGAGCTTTGGTAGGATCAATATGAATAACTTGCGTCTTATGTATTCGCTCTTGGAACAATTCAATTTGTTTCTTGTCACAATCTAGTGTAAGCTGAAAGATATCATTGATCTTTATGTCATCACTTCTATGTGCGCCCATTTTGAGATTAGTATTACATTTTCCATGTAACCACACTTCGCCATTACTGAGCCAGCCAGCGACGACGACTAAATGATATATAATCTGTCGTAAACCAATATCAGAAGTGCAAATACCAATAAAAAAAATGTAAGAACCTGTGCCTTGTTCAATTTTAAATTTCACTACGCGTCGACCCTTAGAATAAAGTTGCTCACCACGAAAATAGACAAATTTGAGATCGTTATCAGCATGTTTAACACAATAACCTCCATCATCCATTGTCCCTAGCCCACTAACTTCTGCAAATCTTTCTTCAATTCTTGATGATAATAATGCTTTTGATGGCAGCAAATCTTTGCTTCTTGTAGATGTGTTCCCAATATTACCCTGCCTAATCCTAATGAATTGAACAATAGAACTACTGTCTTCTTGGATGTAAATAGTTGCTTGTGATTTAACTTGTAATTTCAATTCATTCAACTGCTCCATCCATCGATTTAAATCAATTTCAGAGAAATTCTCGTTTTCTCGTGCTGCACGAAGTTTGATGGCAATATCTTGGCATACTGTTGAAAGTTGTTGATTAGAGCGTTTAACGATTTGACGCAGATCGGCTCGAGCTTTTTCAGCTGCTACTTGAATCTTTGCTATTGACTCTTTCTCCCATTTGTCGATTTGTTCGTATGATATTTGATCATTCAATTGCAGACAAATATCCTGTCGAATACAGTCATGTTCTTGCATGATATTTTCTAATTGAATGGTAAGGTGTTGTCGATGTTCGACGACATGTTTACCACAGAAAGCCTGTTTGCATCCGTTGCATGTCATTATACCACCAATCTTGTGACATAAGACGCACTCTTTCTTTTCAAGGTATGCTGAATTCATTGCTCTAATTATAATATCTAAAAACCTGTGCAAACTATGAAAAATAATATTGAACTTGAATGTCATATGTACAAATAGAGTGTGAAAAAAACCAGAACAGATTAATTATAGATGAATTATTCCTCATTCTGGATGAATGCTTAGAATAGAAAAAGAGATCGGACATATTTCTGTAGTGAAAAAAAGAGGAAAAATATCAAGTCTTCATGTTAAATAAGGTATTTGTAAAGACTTCCCTGTCAAAGTCTATTATTATACTTCTGTGGAATCTCTCCAACTAGGTTGAAAACTGTCGTATATATGTGAGATTATCGCTGATCTTGACACGTCAATATTCTTTTGTATCATTTGTCAAAGACTAAACAAAATGTAGCAGGAATAGTAACAAATTATTACGTGGATATACTAAACACAATAAGGAATTGATAACAGACAGTGACAATATGTGCACACTTCAATACGTAACAAAAATTAAATGTATAGGCACTGACACATGTCAAATTTTATACACTAAAACATAATGTGCCATTAACAATAGTGTTGCAAAATTTAACACAAAGATTTATTACAATCATAGGTATTATGTATTTGATTATGCTGTAATCTATTTGTTTAGCATTAATTTAGCATTTTCCGTTGTGCGTGTAATTACATATAAATACAACACTTAAATATGTTGCACTTTCATGTTTTTCCTTTTTAATGTTGACTCACGATCAGTTGGTACGAAGAAATAAATATATAGGGTGATCGAAGTCAAAGTCGACTCAAGACAATCGGATCTTAAGATCTGATCATCTCATTTTCGAACAATGGAATTCAATCAATATGAGAATATTATCAATCATAATTAAGTCTAACAACGGCAATCATTCACTTCTAAATGCGAGATAGCGAAAGTGACGAAGGCCAGACTAAAATCCATAGCATCATTTAAAATATGTCGCGTTACTACTAGCTAGAATATGTGACAAAGTGCGATTGACGCAACATATTTTAGATTAGTGTGTAGGACTTGTATGTAAAAATGAGCAAGACTTGATGATAAGCTGATTCATACTGCTTAAATTGCAATATGTTCGAATTGGTTTAAATACTATACTTACATTAAGACAATGACTACACTACCTTACAATTTGAAATATATCATCATCTTTAGATAGAACATAACATCTTAGCAACATCTGCTTCTACTGTGTTTGTGCTTTATATTAAAACATAAAGCGAATTCTACAAAAAAAAAGACGAATACTATAAGGTTTGTGTTATTGGTTAGTCGATACTTATTCTCTGAACTTGAGTTCTCAAATCATATTAAAAATCCACAATGCGCATGAATATTTTTCAAGGAATGTCTACTATTAGAAAATCCGTATTAGTTACTTGCAAACAAGAATCAATAAATTATTGCATGGGACATTCAATACGTAGTCCATCACCCGCATTTTTGTCGACCTTCACACAAGTGAGATCCTCTGGTTCTTGGAGAAACTCGGATGGAAACTTCTTGCGGATAAATTCCGTCGCTGGAGAATGGAAATTGTCATAGAATGCAATAAAGATTTTGTCTTTGTCTTCTGTGGACAACTTCATGTAGCTGGGATGTTTCTTCAATACAATCTCACCAAAACCTGCACTATATAAATCTAGAGTCTTTTCAATTTCTATTGCTGCTGGACGTCGTTTTGGATTGTAAGCTGTGCACCGAGCGATCAGATCATCGAATATAGGACTTTTTTCTTGAAATGCAATTTTATTACTAACGAATGGTTGAAATGAGTGCTTGGTCGAAGTGAAAAGTTCATTCAGTGTCAAACCAAATGTAAAGATATCGAGTTTTTGATCATAACTACCTTCATAGAACTCGGGTGGCATGTATGATTGGCAGCCGATTTGCGTATGTTGATTAAGCGGATCGACAACTCTCGCAATTCCCATATCACCAATCTTAGCTATATAATTTTCATTGACAAGAATATTGTCTGGTCGTATATCCCGATGAATCATACGATGTTCATGAATCTTTCGCATTCCACTAGCAATATTTCTTGCCATATCGAGTTTGCGTCGCAGAGATATGTTGTCTCCTTTTTCTTTTATAATATTGGCCAGACTTCCACGAGACATGTATTCCATGACAAGCATATATCTTTTATTTTGACCATGTCTAGATGCTGTAAATCCATATATCTTGAGAATATAAGCGCCAGAAAGTTCCGCATAAGCAGCCAATTCTTTTAGAAAGCTTTTCTCAAGCCTTTCAGCATCATTCGATTTCGGTACAGTAATCACCTTACATGCAACAGAACGATTCTTCGATAACCATCGAGCTTTGAATACGGAACCTGGAAAATAAATATATATATATATGATATGATAGATTGCAACCTGTAGAAATACGTACCGAATGCACCACTTCCAATTTCATCACCAAGTTGAATATCTTCTACTGGAATTTGTTGAATTGTTCGACGCGGTGTAACAATAAGTGGATGCGAAGGCTTGTGTGTTTGTGTAGTAGCATTACGATCCACACATTTTTGACATAAATCATAATTCGGACAAGTATCACATTTAAATCGTAAGCCTTTAATAGGTTCAAGTTTACATCCATCGCAGACAATCGATTCATGAATTTCACTAGCACATAGTTTTTTAAGTTTATCAAACGTCACTTCGTCGTCAGTCACCTCTTGACCAAATAGTTCGCCAGGCGATTTGAAATGGGCAAATGCATGGCCGCTCTTGTGTTCCTTCGATTCTCTCCGACATTCAAAGCAATGACCACATAAATTCAAGTCTTTACAATTTAAACACTTGTAACGATCACTCCTGATTGGATAAGTATCACATGCTGCACATCTCACCTTATGTGTTTCCCTGTTCTCATTATCATTACCACCAAGACCACCTTCAAGCACTAGCTGTAGAATTTTCACAAGCACGGCATTACGAATCGTATCTTCATCATCTTGATCATTGTTGTCATCTAAAAAGTAGATTCTGTTAAAATAACTCTATTCGTATTTTTCTACATAGATGTTGCATCCTTGGTTTAGTTAACATACAATGTACTCTATTTGCCTTCTTCTATAAGTAGCACTAAGGATAATTAATAATATCTATAATATATTAGCAACCTAACATGGATGACAAGAGAATATAATGAGCTACAATATGATTCTCTTAGATACCTAACGAATAATTCTTATATGTTCTTGAGTTTCTTTATTTTCTCTAACATAGACTAGAACAAAATCGTCATATGTTGCTGCAATCACAACAAAAATCATAAGTAAAATCACACATTGATTCAATCAATTAGCAAAGCTATTTAAGATCAAATGAGAGAGTATATCAACTCACTTTGAACAGTGAATAAACAAAAATGATAGAGAAACAGCAGAGATCTAACCGATATAATCAGAGCAGATATGTCAACTCTCTCGGTTTAATCGGAAAATTTTGTTCGCGTAACCCTTGAATGCTGATGAGAGTCCAATTTTATATGGGAAAATTTTTGTTTTTTACTTCCTCTAGAATTGTCATGCCTGAATCAGATACATAAAGCCTTTGCTGTTTGACAACAGCAACAGTATACGTAGATACTAGAATAAGAACGTTAAAGCAACGAGAGAACGAAATCACTTCTGTTGGATAACTCGAAATATAGACCCTCTACAAACGACGCTTTTGACCGAACGTATCGATCTATACGTTCCTAAACATCTAGTAGTTATTATATTGACAAATTAATCAAAGCGATTTTTTTTTGTGAAATTGTTAAATGCTCAAATCTAACAGGATATAAAGAATAAAGTTCTACAGTCCTAATTAAGCAGTACTTTATGACTTTTTCCAGTTCAATTGCATGTTACCTGATTCTTCTTTCACATCGGCAAGAATATCGGAAGCAGATGAAGAAGCAGTATGAGATTGTTGAGTACCAGACATTTTTCTTCTCTCTGATTCTAAACCGATTCAATGAGAAAAAAAAGTTTTGAAACAATATTACAATTACAAAATGTCCTCACTCATTGTTGATGCATTTGTGGGTGATTCTGGACCCACATTGTATTGAAGTCTTTCGCAGTCTTTTTTTGTTCCTAAGTACAGCTTCATGTAACCATCGTGAGTTTGAAAATATAGATATACCTTTCAAAATGACCTTTCCTTGACGCTGCTTTCCATCGATCTCAACCGTGTATGTTTCATAAGTTACAATCGAATTCGATGGAGCTCGAATATTTTGTTCGGGCACGATATCAAAGCCGCTTTTGTCTGACCAGCGAATCAGACAAAATTGTTCTTCGGCGCTATTATTCTTTTCTAAAGTTATAATATATCATCAGCTCTTTGTTACGGTCAGATTTCAACAACATCTTACGAGAATGTTTAGCTAATGATTCTTCAAGAAATCGACGAAACATACTTAGTTCTTTTGTCTACAAAGTAATAATATTGCTCATTTAAACACACAAAGGTGTAGGTGTGGGTGTGCGGGTAGATGTGCGTGTGTGGTGTATGTGGGTGTGATTATGGATGTCAAGTCTCCTTAACCCACATTCACTTCCACACCCACAAGCCCACAGCAACAAAACCAAGTATTAGCAAGCAAGTATCATAGTATTGCAGAATAAGCGACCGTTAAATGAAATAATAATTATTGTACAAACATGAAGTGAACGAAAGTAAATACTACAGTGTCTAAAAGTGTATGATTTTGCTCAAAGCAGAAAGTCTAAAATGGAATTTTTTCAAAAACGTGCTTCATTGTTCTCCCTTCTTATCATTTAGAAAATCACATTATATTCTATTGTATTCGTGTTAACGATAATTATTCGCTTTCAACTGATGCTGATAGTATTGTTTTGCGGAAACGTCTATTTCCGTTATTTTTCAGTCCTGTCCTTGCTAGGATGGCAACGAGAACGATATTAAATATTGAGGTTCCCGAATTTTTTTGCTTACTTTCGCACACCTTAAGAGATGTTTAATGATAGGTGGGATCCTCGTAAGGTGCTCTTCTTTTTGGCCAGTTTGTAGAGAAAATGAAACTGCATATAACTTGAAATCTTCTTCGACGACTAACTTGTTTTGATGGAGTTATGGCTTTCACAAGTTATATGCCGTTTTAGGCTCCTGCTAGCATGAAATTTCGAAAAGTTTTCGAATAGCAAGTATTGACCTGATTTTTACATAGCCTGATAGAGGAACGAAAATTGTATGTGCTCTGAAATTTTTGCAATGATTGAACGAGTATTCGCAAGGTTACGGATTTTTATGTAAAGTACGGTTTTTTCACTATCCAAGTGCTTTTTAAAAACTTTGCCTAAAATCTCAGACCTATAGTATATTACAGTAAAAATCTGTTATGACCAATAGATGCGTCATCAATTTCTGTGTCTACTGAGGAGTACAGAGCTGTTACTTTGAAAAAACATACACCGAAGCAAAAATAAGTTTTGTACATGTCCTAAAAAATAAAAGAAACCCGAAAATGGCTTTTTTACTTGAGGTCGCCTTTGACATATTTTTTTACTTCGAGTTACAGATATGATTCTACACTCTATATTACTCGATAGAGAATTTAATAAATAACAATACTATAAATGGACGTATAAGAAAATAAGATGGCATAATAAATTTGGGTGGATGAATATCTGCTCATAGTATAATGTGTTCTAATGAATTGTGTAAAATTTTTTTCACAGGAACGAAATAATTATTTTTTAACTTTTATAGTCTTCTATGAAGACTTCTGCTAAAACTGAGGTTTTTATGCTGGTTTCTATTGTAAGAGTCTGATAAATAACAGAAGAAAAATGTCCACTTTATGACACTCGAATTATATTAGCATGCAGATGTTTGTCATTAAAATATAGATTTCGAAGTTAGTTTCCGAAAAAACTCGTGCGCTTATTATGCCTCATCATATAGTCTCGATTCTGTTCTCTAATATATAGTTGGATGATCAGTCATGTATACAAGAGTGAGAGAGAAGAGAATACTAACATCTACATCTACATCCACCATTTTCAGTTACATTGTCAAAAGAAAAGAGAAAGTATTAATAAACTCAGCTATCACCGCCGATCTATGCAGTGGTTTACATGTATACTTACGAGAATGCTCAGGTGAAAACGGGAAACGGAAATCGACAAAAGTCTTTTCTATTGAGCACTAGCTAATAGTAGCATTCCATTGTAGTAAACAGTTGCAATCTGTGAAAGGTCATCTGGCTATTTTCTAATTCAGAAAAGTTATGCTTAGTGCACGTTTCGTTATGATTTGCTTACGTAAAACTGTTACAAGAGATGTTCGTAAAGTTAAACTTTCATTATCACACAATCTCCATGCTCATCTAATCTTCATGCTAGCTAAGACTGAAAATGTAACATAAAATGCGTTACATGTTGTATTACGAACATGGGCGGCGGAGCGGTCTTAGTCTAGGGTAGGCTCAACTTCTAAGCCAAGCCAGCACCGAGAGTCAATTGAAAGACTTTTTTTCCGTTTATAATGGTAAGCGCTACAGATTCTCTTGCTAGGTTTAAATTCCGTAGAATTTGATAACTAAAGGATGGTTCGAAAGTTTCGACCCCTCTCTATAAATCGATAATATCTACAACAGACTTATACAAAGTTATTGATCAAATTGTGTTATTTTGTAGAGGAAGATGAGAGTTATCATTTGAAAAAAATATTTCGAAATACATAAATCTATTATAATATTATGATCGTTTTAGCAGCTTTGAGCTGGCATCCCACTCCACCTCTTTTTCCTCCTTTTCTTCTGTTCTTTTAAAATTCCTC
This sequence comes from Rotaria sordida, assembly GCA_905250125.1. Lineage (NCBI taxonomy): Eukaryota > Metazoa > Rotifera > Eurotatoria > Philodinida > Philodinidae > Rotaria > Rotaria sordida. The sequence continues at coordinate 58,431 of CAJNOL010000814.1, forward strand.
TTTTTAGCCTCTTTTTTCGAAAAAATCCACTTTTTCCTCTTTTCTCACGAAGAAGCAGGTCGTTGACAAAAATATTCATGAATATATTGATTATTGTTACCGTATCATACAAAAATATCACATAACAAACTGACGTGCTGATCAGTCAAGTTGCATAGCTAAGGAAGCTAAAGTATATGATTTTAGTGATCAACTTCAGCGATATTATATATTCATACTCGGAACCCAATTTTTGTAGTTCTCTAGCGGAAGCAAAAGCACTCAATTATGTTTCCAATATGAAATCGTCATTCTCTCACGATCTTAACATGTTTTTGTGTACTCAAAAAGTGAGTACACTCTAGAATCGGTCAGTGTGTCCGGCCGTTTACACGATAACTTTTGAAAGGAGAGTCCGATTGCGATGAAATTTTCTACACATTTTAGTCTCAATAATATCTCTGTCGAGAGAAGAAGATGAGAATGATTCGTCAAGCTGTTCCTGAGTTATTGCAAAAATAGTCATTATTCCCTATGCCTTCCTATGCGAAAATCGACCTATCCCCGCTTTCGTAAGAAACTTTTCCTATCATAGTCAAATAAAACCCCAACTATTATATACCATTCGATAGAGAATTTCACGAGCTACAAAATGGTATATAAAACATAAAGAAACAAGAAGACTAACTCACCTATTTCAAAGATAATTAAACGGGAAAGGGTTCTGTTCTTGTCCACATTCTAATTGATCCACAATTAGAGCTCTGTCTTTCGATCGCAGAGATGATAGTTCGAGGTTTTCTGGGTCGGAGAACTCTAATCCAAGCTTCATTTGCCTTGAAATCTTATTGGTTGAGCAGCAACCAATAGAAATCAAGCTATAGGAAAAAACGACTTTCTTAGGGTAAATCAAGACGAAGAGTTCAAATCTGAGCTGTATTCATCTCTAAATCCTATTGATTGAGCAGCAGTCAATAGAATTCAAGTGTTTTATAGAAAAGGCTTGCCAGGATAATTTTTACGTCCACACATTCTAGGATGACTCATCTGTCTCATTCACTTTTGGAAGTACACATAACTCTCGGGTTTCAATCCGAGGTTTCCACATTTATTCTGGTTAAGATCGACATGTAAAATTATAATCTCGAGCTCACTTTTCTTGACCACTTTTTTCGGCCCCAGAGAAGCTTGTGATATGAATCTAACAATAGATAGGTAACTCGTAGAGTAGCGCATGCTTCAAAGCAAAGAGTTCCTAGAATGACTAGACTCAGTCTAGAATTCTGTCAGATTCAATGGGATTTGTTCGGCAAGATAGCTTCCGATAGTATGATAACATAAGTTGAAGATTTCTGCTTATCAGAAAATGAAGTAACCCCTCTTCCTCTTCTTCCGAGTTTCTTCGTATTCAATCACATTTTGGAGGTTCGTATATCTCCAAACCGCACACGGAGAAATATAATCGTATACGAAGAAATACAAAGTAAAACGAAAAGTGTAGACGAGCTTTGTTTGTCTATAAACGATCATATTTTTGCGCATACGATCACGGATTTATATGATCACATTACTGGGCGATATGAAACGCCGTATTTCTCCAATTACGAGCGTGTTTGCTTGACATGGGTTAATATTGACAACGGTTTGATGATACTTGGAAGAAATCGGATATGATGGAATGCAACAGCAACATACAGGGGTATCCGATAACCAAAAAGTAAGAGATCATCCAATCTACTCAATACCAGTAAGTCGTTTTATACAGAACCCAAGAAGATGATCATATGTCACTGCGAAAAATTAAGCATTTTCGATAGCACGCGGTCAAATGATTCCCACAAACCTGCTGTCTGGACACAGTTGCAACCAATGTATTAATTTATGTTGAGAAACGGAAAAGTGAAACTGACTTGCGAAAAATGGTCAAAATCACGGAAGAATTGCCGAAAATTGAAAAAGCGCAAGAAAAACTTTCTCACATGCGCAGCCATCCGAAAAAAAGGAACAAACCGCAAAAAGGACATTTAATGAATTTTGATTGTTTCTATTTCTATATACCTACTTAGTTAGACAGTAATACTATACTCAGATACTATACAGATAGAATATTTAGAATATTTTTCTAATGTTTTCCGGTTTTCTAACGGATAAATAAGCAGCTGCACAAAAAATCTCCGAACAATTTGGAAGTTTAGTTTTTGTTTTTCTCTTTCAAGTCATATTCAATCTATACTGATAACGTACGAGTTTTGTCGGATCTATAGTACTATAGTGCCGGTGAGTTTTAGTTTGCTTCGAAAGGAAACTGTACGCCTCTTTTTCTCCTCTTTTTTTTATTAAAAAGTCTCTTTTTTTTCAAGAATGCTGGGCATCTTTTTTTCTCTTTTTTTTTTACAAAGTGTTGGTGAGATGCCAGATCTATTTCCAAATATTTTTTCACATGATAACTCTTATCTTTCTCTAAAAGACGACGTAATCTGATCAATAACTTCATATTAGTTTGTTGTAGATACTATCGATTTATAGAGAGTGGTCGAAACTTTTGAACCACCCTTCAGAGAATTTTAACATTGAACAGAACCTATCTGAGCCTCTTTTATCTCCTCAATCTAAGACGATTCGAGCCTACTCAAGCTTCTTCATATGTTTAATTTAGGATAATTCGAACCTGTCCAAGCCTTTATCTGTCCCAATTTGAGCCTACCCGACTCCAATCTAGGGTAGGCTCGAGCCTACCCAGACCTCGTGGCTCCGCCGCCTATGATTACGAATTTCTAATTGGTCAAGTTTACAAAAAGAGTCACAATAGTGTTTAAAAAATAGCGAAAAGGTGAAGCACTTTTCTCTTGCTACAAACTAAAAAACTCTATCCGATGCATCATTCACATTGGCATTGCTTACCACGAATACATTTTATAATACTTTTATCGGCTTTATTTATTGTGCTGTTTTCTTTCTTTTACGCAGTTACTGAGGGGCTCTGTTTACCGTTGCTACATATTCATTCTTTTTTTATTTGGAGAAAGACATTTTTTTAATGTTTTTTTTATCTTTTGCAGAATTTCACTTTGATTGTATATGATTTCTTCAAGAGTGTCACCTTAAGAGCAGGCTGTAAGTTGGAGAAAAAATTGTTTTACGTTGCTGCTACTTGGCCTGAATGGCACAACTATTACTTGCGCGCATGAGACTGAAATGAAATGCTTTCGTTATGTTAAAGAAGAAAAATGAAAGAAAGAGAAACTTGTCGACAGCATATTTTTCGCAGAAAGAGGCTGCGTAGAAAGGAAGGGGTCGTTAAACAATGAAAGTGGCTTCCTCTCGAAATTGAGTTTCTTATTTTCTTAATAGTCAGCGCAAATGGTAGGAGCAGATTGAAGTGCGACTAAAGCAGTTAGACATCATTGCGACTGCGCTCAACTGACTCAAAATTTGATATTGCCTTTCTCCTATAGCTTCATGTTATGCTATGTTCAAATGAAAACTTTTTCTCCAGTCTTTAGCTCTACGAATTTGAATTATATATCAAATGAAAATATTTCATTCTTCTATCCAATAGTATATAGGAGTTGGACAAAATGTTACTCTTTCCATTTTTCCTTTAGGAGACATAGTATTGTTTTGTAGAGGTTCTATAAAGGCTACCAAATGATTTATTCTTATGAAGAAATCATGTTTTATTAAAGAAAGTCAGGCAAAACAAAGCACAAGTATTCTTCTCTATCACTTCTTTTGTGAATTATCAGATAAAAAATTTTGAAAGATTGCTAGTTTGTTCTTAATATTAATGTACATGAAATGCGACCGATGAAATAAAAGTTAGAACTACGAGAAATCTTACGAGTTATATGAATTTTGTGAATTTATCCATTTGTTGTGAAGCTATACTAATAAGCCTTTCTCAAAAGAACCAGTTCATTAATTGATTCACAAACTTAATCAATTAAAAATCGATTGAATTGTGTAGATAAGTCAAGTGGTTTTTTTGTTGGTTAAGCCAAGAATTTGGACGAGCCGATCAAGTCCAGTTGAATAAAATTCAGCCAATTTCAAACCTACTATCAATTATATTATAGATAATATATTCATATGTGTATCATCCATGCAAAAGATAACAATATTCTTGTTGAAATATAGTTATATGACCCAAAGCATGGTCATTTTCAAAAATTAATGAGGAAGTTTGGTAACAATGTCTTTGACGCATTTCTTGTTAGGTTTGATAGGAAATAGAATGTCTTTGAAAATATTGATCCGAATCTTGATTGACTTTGTCATTATTTATCGAAAGAAACCTCATCGAGATTTAATTTTAACAAAATTATTGAATTGCTCGTTTTAGAGTTGTATAGGTTTTACTAATTTCATAAAAATATCTTATACTTTTGGGCAATTTTTCGCTCATCTTTCAAGCTGAAATTTGCTACTACGAGAGATAAAGATGGGATGGAGCTGAGAGATATGACATATTGGCTGAGATCGCTAGTTGTAATCAAGGATGCTTTTTCATTGTTCAATTTTTGTAACCACAAACAACACAATGATCAGCATTGATAAATATATGTATTAGTCCTATAACAGAAGAATGTTACTACAAAAGCATATTTCGACAATCACTATTCGATTCATCCATGTTAGAGTCTAATGATATGAGAATAACATTTAGCAAAGTACGACGTCTTAAATGATGCTCATCGTTAGGTTATAGTGCTGAAGAAAAAAACAATGATGAATCTGTGCGTATAGTCTTGCTTTTAGAAAACGTTGACAATTGTCTCAATCGTTTTCCCTTGATAGTTAAAAAGATTGAATCCGTCTAATTGGTATCTGTCTTCGAACAAATATACTCAATCAATCAATAAATGATTGTTGACAAGTGAACTGTATTTTTGTTTGTCATAAATTTTGTTTTACTTTTTGGAATTGGATCAATTATACATCACATTAGTGTTCGTTCTTTCGTTTCAAAACTTGACTATATTTATATTGAGAATTTTTTAACGAAAAGAGAGTAAGATCAATAAAATTTACCTAACAACTAATGAAAGAATAAAAACATGGTCCAATATTTGTTGTTGCTGCTGTCAAGTTTTCCGCACATGTATATTGGTTGTGTTAGCTACAGAAATTAACACAATTTGCTTTGATTCCACTAAACGATGAACAACAACGTGGACATTTGGTGAAAAAATTAAAGTGATATTTTTTCGGTTTAAATAATGCCAATACACTCTGGTCAATGATCATTTTATTGGTGGATTTTTTTTAAAATTCTAACTCTTTAAGGCTTTGAAAAAGTCTTAGACCCAATAAATGACTACATGTCTATGATCTTATAGAGAGGTATCTTTGTCCAAAGAAAGTAGAAAGATCTACGGAATAACTCATGCAAGTTCTGAAGTTAGAACTTTTACCCTATTGTTCTGTAACAAGAATTTTATTCTAACACTTTCTCTGTTAGAAAAAGTATGCATTTTTTCTCAACTAAGGACTTGCCAAAAAGATACGCTCAGCGTAGCTCAAAACTTCGCGAAACTTTTACAGAATGTTTTTCTCTGTATGGCACGTCTACTCAGTTAGTATAAAGGTGCGTAAGTGCGTTTCGATTGAGTCACAAATTCTACGGAAATCTCTGGTTTTCTAGAATTTTCTGTTTTTTTTTCGGCTTAGAAGTACTTCTAAACAAAAGTAATTACATATTCGGAATCAACATAAGTAACTGCACGAAATGATGTGTCTTACAATGACTTGTAGACGAAATCACTGTTCAACAAAATTCAACAATAGGTGATAGTCTTTTCCAGAGTATGTTTATAAGTAGTTCATTATTTTGAATTTTTATTTCTTTTAGGTTTTTTGTATGAATTTTTGGTTTTTAGCAGCAACTTATGTTTCTTGAGTGGTAAACATAGCAAAATCATGAAAAATGATCTTGAACAACAGATCTAAAATTTGCAAAAGAATCTTAGTTACTCTACCACCTATACAAAAAAAGAGCTAGGGAGTAGTTGTGGGCACTACATTATGTGACGATGTGCTTTTTCTAGTCAGAGCTCTGGGTAGCATCTTCTAATAAAATATAGATAACAATTTTATTTAAGTATTCAATAAAAAGTCGTTTTTAGAGAACTGGATCTCTAGATAGCTTCTTGAAAGGTTCTGAAAAACCTTTCTATTGCTAGATTCAATATCAGCGTACTCAAAACTCTATAATGAATGCTTTTCGAATCAGAAATAGGTATTTGTAAGCCCATTTTGGTCTCTAGAAAAATCAAAGACTTCTAGAAAGCTCACGTTCACGTACCTCTGAGTTCTGAAAACCATTTCATTAGAAAGAGCATATGCGAAAATTTGTAAGAAGTATCTTTTTTTAGTGTATTGAAGTATTTTGAAACAAAATCTCCATATGTCTATCAAAAATTGCCGACTATGGGCCATACATTTTGAATTGAGATATTAACTGTTAAATTATCAACATAGTCAAAAATATGGCAGATGAGCTCAGCAGGTTTTGATAGAAACGATGGAGTCATATTATCAGATATCAAAACAGTATATTGTCGGGGGTTATGTTAATTAGAATGTTACATGTTCTATCGAATTCATATTCTTTTTTGACATCAAAAATTTCTCGTGAGTGTTTAACTTTATCTTTGTATAACGCCCGTCATTGTGTGATGGCAACTATAAACCAAGAAAGCTTGACGATAGCAGCTGTAGTTTATCGTGTATTCTGCTGAGTTTTATGTATAAAGGGTGTCGCATAATAACTGAGGATAAATCGTTAACGATATTTATCATACTTTTTCTTGAAGTAGAAGGCTGAAATCTTCCTCATATATATATCTAACCAAGATCTTTAATGTTCCTAAGTTTCAGCTCTCTAGCTAAAATGAATGCTGAAATACATTGACAAAATTAATATACATGAATTGTCATAACAAGATTTTTGTAATATTTTTACTACGTAGTCAATTACGACAGAGTAGCTAAGGATTGTTTTAACTATATAGGAATGCATTGGTATATTAAAATTGTTTAGATTTAATGATAAATTTTTTCTTTAATGTCCACCAGTTACGAAAACAGAAAACATCGTAAACAGTTGATATTGAATTTAAATTGTCTTAAAGTAATATGAAGTATTGATCGCACGGTTCGTAGCATAATTATTTAATGAATGTATAGAATCAGTAGATAGAGACGATAAATTTGTTGATGTATGCAGAACTGAAAATGTACGGGGTGTACTGAACGAAAAAGTTCATGAAAAAATACTTGACACATCATTATAATTAGCAAAAACATTGCTCAAAAATAGAGAAAATTTTCGAAAGAAAAATGTGTAAAAACAATAGATGAAATACCTTATTAGTTACGAGTCGATCATAGAAAGCAATGGAGAACATGTTCATACACATTGAGTTTTATTATGATATACATTTTGAAAAAATTTGTCTTGTTAAATTTCTTTCTATTAGATGTATATAAATATCACTGGTCAAGAAATAAAGATATCACAAAAGTCAAGTACGCAATTTCATGTATTTTAATCTTATCCATGTATTTTAGCACTAGTCTTATCTAGAGAGCTGAAACTTGGAAAATTAAAGATCTTGGTTAGATATACATGTGATAAAAATTTCAACGTTCTACATCAAGAAAACCTATGTATTGGATTAAGAATAGATGTTACAAAATTATTAATATCAATTACATTTAATAATATGCTTTATTGATCAAATAACATTACAATTGGTTGTGAATACAAATAAGAAAAAGTTGTCACACATCCATAAGGCTTATGCACTACTAAAAATAACCTGTTTGACAACTTTTATTCAAAATAAAAATATAATTTTTTTAATTATCACAACTATTATTTTATTATACAAGTGATTTTTTGCGTGGATAGTTACTAAAAATAGTATTTCATTATAAAATCAATCATATACATATATATGTGAACTCTCTGCTTCTTTACGATTATTACGTTTACAATTTCCTTAATTTGTACTTTAAGAACAGTAATATTTGACTTACTAGAATATAAAATGTGATTGATAGAAAAAAAAATTATTTTATACTATACGTTTTCAATAAAATGTGCAATATTTTAATTTTACTAAGCAGTCATTTTTAGTACAATTCAAGTTCAAATTACTCATAGCATAATATCGTATGTCAAATTGACAAATTATTGTCTTTATTATTTTTTCAATAATAATGTCTAAACTTATTTGCTCTATAATCCAAATATACTAATTCTTAGTTTCGCTTTATCTTAATAAAATCTGAATATATTATTGGTTAAAAACTGACATCCAATCATAAACTGAAAAAGGAAGGAAGGAAGAAGTAAAAAAATATAAATAATAAATAAGTAAAAACGGATCATTGAATTTATGATTATCTTTTTATATATGATATTTTAAAATACTTTATTAATTTTATTTAGATGTTTTAGTTTTATTAATCATAAAAATGGTTGACTCATTACAAATAGATACATTCGATAATTGGTTTTTGAATATGAATGAAACAGTCAATGATAATACAAATCAAACATCATCAGCCTCATCATTTCTTTCTTCATTACCAGTTTTATCATCAAACGAATCATATTTACCAATAACAGATGTGCCTTCATTGTCAAATAATGAAGAAGAAAATAAAATAAAAAAACGTAAGAATGAACAAAAAACTGATTTAAATGAAAATAAAAAATCTAAACAAGCACCATCATATATGAGAAGAAATATCCGTCATCTATTAACAAATGATCAATTACAAGTTGATACATTATCAGCACTCAAAGCTGAACAAGATCGTCTTAGAAGATTGGAAGAAATTAATCAACAATTTTATCCTATGTATACTCATACATCAACAAATAATTCTAATCAATTGAAAAAAATAATAAATGAACAAGAATGTATTGTTTTGGATGATGATGAAAATGAACAAGCAAATTTATCAACATTAAATATTAATTTAGGTATAATTAAACATGAACTTGTTTTGATTAATTACAATAGATATTAATCATAAAACTTCAATAGATGTGAAGATGCACAATGATACACTTTTTAAATCCTATTCTCTTACCTATCACAGTGTTGTGATTGACAGAAGTATCTGTTACACTACATCGAATAAAGAAAATGTCTAACGTCCTTCGTATTGTAATTCAATTACTATTAACAATTGTGTTTCATAACAGTTGTTGTCAATTCTTTTCTGAAGCTTTCAGAGATATTCCAAACTTTCGAAAATTAGAAAATGACACTTTCGAATTAATTACTATAGAAAAACAAAAAAGAATTAGTTGATTTTTAGAAAACAACATTAATCTATATCATCATAGATTGAATTTCTACTATGATCAATAATTTGATAGCTACAAATTGATTTCTTTTTCTTACGATTCTAAGTATTTATTAAAAACCTTCTTTTTTATAATATCTCTCAAAGAGATAGAAATTTTAGATAGTCTTGATTTCTACTTAAAATTTCATGGCGTATACGTTTCCGATTATAGACAAACAGTACATAAAATATATTAAATGAAATTTCACATTAATCATTAACATAATTTTATATTTTGAAAAAACACTAATCGTTATATTACTTTGCTTGAGATACGAAATTTAAAATGTCTTGTATATTAGTCTGTTTAGAAATCAAAAATCGTTGAACTTTTCTAAGAATAATCTCATTAAAAACTTGTTAAGTTTCGAATTAATTTAGTCAACTTATCTTAGAACTTATTTATTGTTTTTATCAAAATCTACAAAAGACAAAATATCAGAAATTTAAATATATTCATATATAGATACAAGTACAAGAAGAGTCGATAATGATGATGGTGATGATGATAGTGATTCTGATGTTCAATCTATTAATGGTGATACTGATTTTGTAAATGATAAATTAAGTAAAAGACTCCAACATTTACATGTTGATGATCGTGTTAATATACCAGATCATAATGGTAATAAATATTTATAACAAATAACATACTATTTTTGTAAACATATAGGTAATATATTAATTAATATAAATCATCCGAGTGATGATCCTGATTTGTATATACCAAAACATCTTTGTTCTATTCTTAAACCTCATCAAATCGGTGGCATACGTTTTATGTATGATAATATCGTTGAATCTCTTCAACGTTTTCAAACAACACCTGGTCTTGGTTGTATTCTTGCACATTCAATGGGTTGTGGGAAAACTTTACAAGTAAAACAGAAATATAAATTTCATTCTGATTATATGACAATTGTTGTCTTTTTATTTTTAGATAATTACATTTATTGATACTTTATTACGTTATACAACAGCAAAATCAGTTCTTGTTGTTGTACCAATAAATACAATACAAAATTGGGCTAGTGAATTTAATCGCTGGTGTCCATTAAATGATCCTAATATTGAATATAAACGTTCATTTCAATTGTATATATTAAATGAAATATCAAAAAAATTTGATCAACGTGCCCAAATTGTACAAAATTGGTCACAAACCGGTGGAACACTTATTATTGGTTATGAAATGTTTCGTTTAATGGTAACAAAAAAATATTCACAAACAGGAACATTAATAAAAAGTAATAATTATAATAAAAAAGTGAATATATCTAGTCCATCGACATCCCTTACTTTAGCTCTTGAAGATAATGAAAAAATTTTGCAAACAATGGAAGGTAAAAAAATTTATTAAGATATATGAAAATAATGTTTGATTTTCCACATAGATATAAGAAATGCATTAATTAGTTCTGATCTTGTGATTTGTGATGAAGGTCATAGAATTAAAAATCATCAAGCTAGTGTTGCAATGGCATTAAAATTAATAAAAACACAGTATGAAGATTTTGAAAATTAGTATGAATTAATTTTTAATACTTCATAATATTATAGACGACGAATTGTTCTCACTGGTTATCCACTACAAAATAATCTCATTGGTATGTTTGATAAGAAATTAAATGTTTTTGTTTCTAATCTTCTTCAGACATATGTCAATTGGAATTTGCTCCATATTCATAAAAAACTGCTGTTAGCGTAATTTCTATGAGATTAAAAAGTGGAACATGACATAGCTGTTATTACTAATCACGCGAATATTGTTTTATTCTCTCAATCTTTAGACCCATTCTAGTCATCATTTTTTACTTAATCCTCTAGAACTGCAATAAGGAAGCAGTTGATATATTCTCATGAAATTCTATTGATATGTGATCGGTAATCATGTATCCAAAGGTTTGTTAGAGTCTGTGATGGTCTCTGAAACTCGTCTGTCACGAACTGTGGCGGGTATGGAGTTTCTCTGTCATGATCTGTGAGGGCGAGAGTAGATGCAAATTTCTACCCCTATAGACATTAACATTTCTTAAGATATATATATGTAATTGTTTGTTTTTATTCAGAATATTGGTGTATGGTTGATTTTGTTCGTCCTAATTATCTTGGTAGTAAACAAGAATTTTGTAATATGTTTGAGCGTCCTATTATAAATGGTCAATGTGTTGATTCAACAAGTGAAGATGAGCAAATAATGCGTGCTCGTGCTCATGTTCTACATAGTTTACTTGAAGGTTTTATTCAAAGGTAATACTCCATCTTTACACATCTTTTATAAAAATTTAAAAAAATGAATATTCAAATAATAGACGAGGCCATGATGTTCTTCAAGCTGATTTACCACCTAAAACTGAATATGTTATGTTACTTAAATTATCAAGTGTTCAACGACAATTGTATATGAAATTTCTTGAAGCTGTTGGTGCTTTATCAAATTCTTCTGAACGAACACTTAATCCATTAAGAGCATTTGCTATCTGTTGTAAAGTAAAAATACAACAATAAATTTTATTTCAAAAAAAAAGATTTGTTTTTTCTGTTTAAAATAGATTTGGAATCATGCTGATGTTTTATATAAATTTGTTCGAGATCGTCAAGATGGTTCTGATGTTGATTTAGATTTAGAAATTGATCAAAATTCTAATACGACGAAAACAAAATCAAATAATCGTTTAACTTTAAATAATCGTGTATCACCTATATCACCATTACCAACAACAACAGCTATGAATCAGATTTATGAAGGACAAACATCGATGTATTTAACAGATAAAAAAGAATTTGATTATGATTTTGTAAGTTTATCTTTTATCTCTTATCTTCTTTCTCCTTTTTTATTTATTGATTTCATTTTTAAATATAAGGCTAATTCCATTTTAAACTCTTATATTTGTGGTCAATTATCAAATGGTATTAAATTTGAAGTTGCCTTAACAATTATTGATTTATCAATTAAAGCTGGTGATAAAGTTCTTTTATTTAGGTAAATAAAATTTTCTTTAATTGATATTCTTATTGTGTTTTATTTTTATTATTTTAGTCAAAGTTTATTATCATTAAATAAATTAGAAGAATTTCTTAGTCAACGTCAAATACCTGATACAGAACAAAAATGGCAGAAAAATCTTAATTATTATCGTAAGTCAAACATTCAAATAGATCAGTATATAGAGACATTATGTTTAAAAGATCTCAATTGAAATTTGTAGCTTTAGAAAGTGTAATAAGCTTCAACAAATTCTTAAAATCTATTGTTTTCGTTAGATTGAATATAATAGTCTTCAATTTGTGAGTTCGTTTACTTTGTATATTATTTCATATTATTGGAAGTATTTAAATGATTTTGGAATCTTTCATATTCATTTCAAATTAGAACTTTTTTGTGATAGGAACAAATGAGAGTTCTCAGATTTTTATCATCAAAAAGAATGAAGTAAGAGACTACCGTTTGTACAAAAAAAAATTGAAGAATCAAGTAAATAACATGTTTCAATAAATCGTTCGATTGATGAATTGAGTCTTACATAAAACGACATTTTCTACTTTTTAATGTCGGCACGAGATTTGAAGATGCTCAGTTAACAATTGAAATGATAATATATAGAGAGAAATTATTTTGAAATCAATAATTTTCGCAAAACATTCAAATAAATGTATGAAAATGGTCTGTCATTCTGATGAAATTTTGATTTTGGCATACCTCATAGATAGAAAGACTTGAGATCTAAATGAATAATATAGAATTCTGTTGATTTTTAAGCAAATTTTCTTACTTGTTATTAAAATTTCATCGGAATAACAGACTGTTTTCATTGATATGTTGAAATGTGTTGCGGAGACTATTGGCTTCAAAATGAATTGATTCTATATATTGTCAAAGAAAAAGATGTTCCCATGTTTTCTTTTTCGATAGTTAAAAAGCATCGATTGCTAACTACTTGTCCTCTCGACTTATTCAATTATTAACCAAGTACCTTTAAATCTCGCGCCGACAATAGTTACACATGAATAACAGTTAATTTTCAAATATTTGAATAGTTTGATGCAATGGTTGCAAACTATTAATTAGTTTTTATCTATTCTGATAAAAAAAAATATTGAAAAGTAAATGACAATCTCAATTTTATATTCATCTTATTTAGGACTTGATGGTAGTACAAATTCTCTTGAACGTGAAAAATTAATAAATGCATTTAATGCTCCGAATTCTAATGCAAAACTATTTTTACTGTCGACTAGGTAAACAAAAAAAAAATTCACAGTCGAATTTTCATTTAAAAACTTGTATTTTTTTTTCTTTGATCAGAGCTGGTTGTCTTGGAATAAATTTAGTTAGTGCAAATCGAGTAATTGTAATGGATGTATCATGGAATCCATGTCTTGATGCTCAAGCTATTTGTCGTATTTATCGTTATGGACAAAAAAAACATTGTTATATATATCGATTAATAGCAGATTTTACAATGGAAAAACGTATCTATGATAGACAAATAGCTAAACAAGGAATGTCTCATCGTGTTGTTGATGAATTACAACCACAAAATCAATTTACTGGACAAGAAGTTAGAAATTTAATTCATTTTGCGGTATAGAAAATAATAATAAAATTGTTCTCTGAATTTATTTTTATTTAAAATAAAAAATACATTTAGGCTGAAGAAGAACCAACTGTACCAGATTTAATAACAAAAATTGATGAAATATCAGA